>OOFC01049411.1:10390-31040 GCA_900323345.1 Pseudochromis fuscus | reverse complement strand
ACTGAAGGGTGAATATTACAATTATTATAATTATTTTTTTATTCAAACAGAAAAATTTGCAACAACAAAGTTTTAGTTTTAGCATATAGGGCTATTTGTAAATGTATAAGTAAAGGGAGTACATACTTTATGTAATTACTATGTAAATGTATGTTTATGTAATTTTTTAAATTCGTATTTCTATATTTATTATTTCCATATGTTTAAAATGCTTAAACTCTGTATACACCTTTTATTTAGTTTCAATTCATGATGCTGTGACAAAATAATGTTCTCAGTGTGGGATTAATTGGTTTTATTTTATCGTATCGTTTCGTATCTTATCTTAGAAATTTTTTCCCTGTCATTTTTTAAACTTATATTATTGTATTTTTATCTGAAGTTAAAGTGTTAAAAATCTCTCCTTTCTAGATAATCCATCATATTTGCAATTATTACCAAGACAAATACTAAACTGTTCAGCCAGATAACACACACACACACACACACACACACAAGACTTCCCTTTCCTCTGTGAGGTATCCACCTGTTCGCTCTCACTCACCCCTGTGATGACGGCCGAGGATCCGTTGGACACCAGCAGCAGGGAGAAGAGCAGCAGGAAGAAGGACTTCATGATGAAGAGCTGTCTCTGTGTTCCCGTGCCCCCCGGGGTGAACAGTGAGGACGATGATGCTGACGGACCTTGCTGCATGTGCATCCGTGACAGACCGCAAAGCCAAGTGGCCTCCAAACTCTTGTGGTGGTGGAGGTTTATAAACCCAGCCCGCCATTCAGAAACTCTGTGACTCACTCACACCAGCGCCACTCACCTCACAGCAGCTCAAACAAAAAACAAAAAAAAAACCAACAACCAAGAGACCAAGGTAAAGTTTAACATGACACTGTCCCTGCCTTTGTTCTGACTTTTAATGACGATAATTCACATTTTATACCCACAACAAACATTTAAACATTTATTAGATGAACTGCAGCGGACTGAGCATTAGTGCAAACACATTCAGTGCAGTCTTGTGTCATTGCCCCGCCCCTCCGTCTTTTCACAGCCCAAGGCCACAGTTTTTGAAACATCTTTTCAGACCTTCTTGTATTGATATTTGCAGTAAAAGCAGCTTCAATTCATGAATGTCTGCAATCAGTGCCCTCTTGAAAATACAGACCGTTAAGTGGTATTTAAAACCATGATCACTTACAAGACACATGTATTATAAGGCAAAGATGGATCAGGGTCTTATTATCATTACAGAAGACAAAAGACTACAGACACACACTAATGAAAGCAGCCCATTATGGTGGATCATGTTAAATCCAAGCTTCTATCCTAACCGTCCTTCCTATCCAACCCGTCTGTGAATGTCTGATGGTTCACTGTCATTCACTACAGTTCAGTAAATAAAAAACAAAATCAGGATGAACAAAGCTCTTGGTGTCTTTAAGGATTTCAAAAAGATTTGCAAATATTTGCAGGTTTGTTGAAGCCGATAATGTAATAACAGCGGATAACGTAATAACAGCCGATATGTTATTGGCCTGGTAAAAGAAAAAAACCTTTGGAAATGTAATAACTAAGCCAATAACGTAATAAATTATTATGTAGTAAATGGAATAAACGGAATAAATTATTACGTTATTAGCCAAAAGTTATTACATTATTGGTTCAGGACTTTTATTACATTATTGACCAGTTATTGGCCTATTACCGTATTTTTCAGACCATAAGGCGCAATATCAAAGAACAAGAATGAACGGGTCTATTTTCATACATGATGATTATAAGGCGCATTAAGCGACTGTCTCTTAACAAGTGCCATTTTGGGGTCCTTATACACACTGTAATACCTGGTACGTATTACTCCGCTCGGCTCCTGGCTACGGTAGCCGTAATGCTCCGACAATCCATCAAGTGGTACGGCTTCGTAGTTTACCAAAGTCGTACTAAAACATTTTGACAGATTTTTGAGCACCATGCACCACCATAAAATCGGTTTGAGGTCAGTCAACACAACCAGAATTAATACATAAGGTGCACCGGATTATAAGGCGCACTGTCGATTTTTCAGAAAATTAAAGGATTTTAAATGCGCCTTATAGTCCGAAAAATACGGTACATTTCAAAAAGGGCAAGTTTATTACATTATCGGCTGTTATTACATTATTGCCTTCAACAAGGTTCAAAATGAGAAATTAGATTTTTCTAGATTTCTTTCATCGTAAATTATAAGTTTATGATTTTGTTGTTGTTCATCAGATAAACTAAGACATGATGTCATTAACTTGTGTTTCAAGGATTTATGAAAGTCTCCTTTTGCTGCAGCGCTCCATCAAACTTTTTCAGTAGCTGTACTCACTCCATTTTTTTTCCATCAGTTTGTGTTGTTGTAATGTAAGTGAGTCAGTTAGAAATTGATAACTGATAGAAAAAAAAAAAGTTTCAAACCTGATGTGGGAAACTATTGCAAACAGGTGCCGATGGGCTGAGTGAGCTTCCTGTGGAGGTCTCAGTTTATTGCAGCATCGCCTGAAGTCCTGTGTTTCAGAGCAGTGGCACCTCACATGTAGCTGACAGACATGGCCAATCAACACTTTGTGAGCTAAATCTGCCTTCGTCGCAACTTGGCAGACTGACACCGACAGAGACTTTCACAGGAAGACGAGGATCCAGAGGGAAACAGTGTCCTGGTTTTATCTCAGCTTTTGTACTGAAGAATGCAAACAAAGTAAGTTAGGTTTATTAGTATAGTGTCATTAAATACACTGGCATTTTTTAAAAAACAAAACAGTTCAGGTTTGAAAGTGGATAAATGTGCGGTGCAGTTAGAGGTAATTCACACGTGTAGTTGCAGGAGACTGAAAGGAGGCTCACACTCAAAGTATCCTGCTGTGTCACAGTTGATTGTGCGACAGAAAAGTTAAGAAGACAACTTTCTGTGGTGTCGATTTCTATTTATTTAGATCGTCTATACTAAAACATTACAACCAAAAAGTTTGAGCAGGTTTCAGCTGAGACTTACTGGATTACTTAAAGTCACTTCTTAATTTACTTTATATTCTTCAAGTAAGTCAAAAAAAAACTTTGGACCGCCTGAAAAACTCCTAAATCATTGTTTTAATGTAGTAGAAGACAGTGTAAAGATTTAACAGAAGGGTTAATGTGGTTAATACTTGAGTTCATTCAGTACTCTGAATGTTACACAGTTGTCTAATGGTCTTTGTAGGGAAAATAAAAACACAATTTCAAACCACACTGATGTACGTGCACGGTTTTCCTAAAACTTGTTTGGACATAAGATAAAAAGCCCATTCATACTACTTTTGTTGTGGAGTACAGCTACTCACACACTGTTTCTAGAATGTATGAAACTAATATGATGTCATCCGTGGTTTTCACATTTTGAAGCCAGGAATTTGCTATTTGACTGTAGCCATGTTGATTGGTTAGCATTAGAAGTGACCATTTGCAGATCTCAAGGGAGGAGACGGGAGGTGGATCTGAACTTTGAACCTTAGGACACTGCCCAATGTCTGAAATCTGAATCCAGTGCTGGTCTCATTGGAGCCCTGGTCTGTCCATCAAACTGACCACACCCCTAAATCTTCTATTTCAAGCCTAATATCTACTTAACGATGCTATGACTTTCAGATGGACTGACCAATGAGAAGAGTTGACTTTAGCTAATGGCATCAGAATGACTTCAAAAATGTATTGACTGAGTATTTCATGCTTGAAATTTTTTTGGAGCCAGCATCTCATGGCCATCAGGGGTATTGCACTTTGTTGCACTTCAGTATTGGCCTCATGTTCGAGCCCCAGTTGGTCCGTCTATGTATCTACTGGACAGCACCTCAGGGTCAAAAGTTTGGGACAGCAACAAAGCAGAAGCCTCCAGGGATGGAAAAATAATAGATTTTTCCTGCTTATGAACTGCATTTGTCTATTTATTCAGTCTGCATACTGTCACAACAAGCAGTTTGTGACAGTTAAATAAATCTCGGTGTCATCTGCATAGTGTCGTAGTCATCCATTCATAGTCATTGGTTGCAACAATATAGGCCTTTTATCCTCACCAGGGTGGATTATTGTAACACTCTCTGATCTAATCTTCTTAAAAGATTATTATTTAATATATTCTTATATCACTTGTTGCTGTATGCACTTAAAGTGCATTTGCTTTACATTTAGGTAATTCTTTTTTCAGCCTGTTGAGAGGTTTGTCAAAAGGTATCAGAAGTTACACTTTGGCAAATCAAGGCCAGGATTGTACAAATGTCAAATATGCACTCATTACTCAGAGATATATTGATTTCCCATTAATGTTGCTGACAACTGAGGCACAATAATAACATAAGCCCTGTGATGGACTGGCAGTCGTCCCAGGGTGTATCCTGCCTCTCAGCCAGTGTTAGCTGGGATAGGCTCCAACCTCTGTACTGGATAAGCGGGTATAGAAGATGGATGGATGAAATACAAACATATCCTTAAAAATCAATGTGCTGCTTTTGCAGTGGTGGTAATAGTTTTTAGCGAGCATCTCTATTATATTACTACTGCTGTCACAGTGCCGAAATCTTTAATGACTTGGCACATAAAACCTAAAGTGAGCAGCACTCATTACTAGACATTGTGCATCACTGCACATCTTAAAACCTTGACAAAACAATACATCACACGACTAGAAGGCTTCTGGAGACAAATCCCTGGATAAAGGCTTTTATTAAAAAAAACAAAAGAAGGGAAACAACTATTTCAGAAAATGCAAATGTGAAGAGTAGGTGAGGAAAAGGTTACAGCTGCATAAGCACTCACAGCTACTGCAGAGTGGTACCATTTTCTGCCTTAGAAATGCATTTGTATTCAGTTGTTTTACATGTTGTTCTGAAGCAAAGAGCAAAGTTAAACTGAAGAACAGAGTAAACACAGAGCAGAAGCTGAGGGGGAAGAAAGAGCCTGTTTGAACATAATGGATCCATCTGTCTGCACATCAGTCAAATCAGATGGTGGTAATTGATCATTTCATTTTATGACCTCAGCAGGAAGTTAGGTTTGTGTTGGTCTGTTGGTTTGTTTGCAACATTGCAGAAAAGGTAGTGAACTTACCTTGATTTTTTTTTTTCTCTTATAGTGGACGAATGTTTTAACAACATAGTGTAGCTATTTCACCACAAGAGGGCAACAGTGTTCAGTCTATAGCGGTGGTCCCCAACCACCAGGCCGGGGCCCGGTACTGATCCGTGAGGCATTTGTAAGCGGTCCACACAGAAATAATTAATAATTGATATAATTAATAATTGTAATGATTATTAGAGTCTGAAAGCTGTTTTATTTTGAAAAACGACCAGATTATCTCTGACTTAACTTTCATCTGCGCCTCTTGACACGTCAATACGCTTGTCTCGGTCACGTGATCAGCTACGTTCTCCCAAAAATAAGTCCACAAACTAGTGAAAATGAGTAAAAAACATCTTTGGAGAGCTTCTTTGCAAAGGGGAAACATTTGTTTTTATGCAGGTCGTGTTATTTTATTTTTTGCTGTATTCATCTGCCACACCTTGAAGGCTGGTCTGTGAAAATAATGCCTACATTAAACCAGTCCATGGTGCAAATAAGGTTGGGGACTGCTGGTCTATAGCATCAGTACAACTGGATTATGCCTTAGTGCTGTTTTATGCTCTCTGAGTGCTGTCTAGTAATTATTCTTAGGCACCTTTGTTTCCTGTTTTTCTGGATTGAAACAAAATCTAAATTCTCCTAAATCGTCATTAATAGAAAAAAAGTGCACCATCAGGCTTGCTCTTAAATTCCTTTACAAATTGACACGACTGAAGGAAAATTAATTCTTCAGTACAAAGATGTGACTTTTGGAAAGTATCTTCGAAGATGTAAGTGAATGTAACTTTGGAGGAAAGCAAGAAGAATCAGACAAGACTGATTGGCAGCCTGACCCATGGTGTCTTTGGCAGCCTCAGTTTTTACACTAATGGTTGTGATCTAATAAAGAAACATACTCTTCCATCATTGACATAAGGGGGTTTTCCTTGGTGGCTGACTGACCACAGTGCTGCAGGATAAACTGTGTAGTTTAAAATGTACAGACTTGTTGGATTTGACAGGCTGCAGCAGAGCCAGAGCCATGCTGTCGCTCTCTCATTCTTCTCCACCATCTCCAATCTCATTTGCTCCACATCCATAAACATGTGGAAAGGACACATGCCAGTAGATTATGGGGAGGGTTTTGCAAACATCAGATGCCAGAGCATGTCATCAGTGGATCAGTTCCTCGGATGACATAATGTCGCTGCTGTTAGCGCTCCATGATTCCAGCGAGCTGTCTCCCTTATGTTGCACCACACAACATGCCAACATGTTCGCACATAATCTGATGATGGTTTTTCCCCCCTCCATCCTCCAAACCATGTGGGCTGAATGTGCCAGGCTCCCACCTGCTGGGACAATCCCACAGAAGAGATTAGGGAGGAGTGTGGCTGAGCATGTTGTCTCTCTCTTGTTGCTAGCATACAAACCTTTACTGCAATCAACCCAATGATAAACAATGAATTATCAATTACTTTTCTTACAGATGTAGCACCATCACACCACTTCACAATCTGTGAGACGAATGAACAGTCCTAAGTGGCTCAGTCCGCCACGTCTCGCCTCGCTGCACACTTTCGTCTTTCACACAGCGGTACATTGTCACAACATAAATTTTGTCCTTGGCTGTGAAATAAGTGCAGAAAACTGGATGTACAAAAATTGAAGGACACGAGCACAGCTGCAGATTCTGTGTCTGTAAAAATAGTTTTTGAATGAGTCTTTCACTGGAGGGGGGGGGAGCTCTGTGGAGCCGGAGCAGTGTTACTTAATTTTGGTGCGTAACACAAAATGAAAGGAAAAAAAAACTGGCATTGAAAACAGCAACCTGAACCAAAACAGAACTCTGGCATTGAAACATTTTTACTGAAGGAATGAAAAAAATACCACAAATACTAATAATCACAGCTTTCATTTAAAAACAAAATTACACAACTTTTAATCTTTGTATTCTTTTTGATGAATACTCTGAACCAACATTTTCAACTCTACTACTACTGTACTACTACTGGGCTACTGTGCGGTACAACTTGCCTGTATTTTGCGATCTTTGTTTTCTTTGGCTGCCATCTACCAAAAGCATGTATGTATGAATGCATACGCTGATCTGCCACAACATCATAGCCACTGCAAGGTGAAGTGAATAACATTGATTATCTGGCGACAATGGCACCTGTCAGCGGGTGAAGAAAATTAAATAGCAAGTGAACATTTTGTCCTTAAAGTTGACAAGTTGGAAGCAGGAAAAATGGACAGTGTGAGGGTAGAAGCAAATTTGACAAGGGACAGATTGTGATGGTTGTGACATCTCCAAAAGTGGAGCTCCTGAGGGGCGTCGCTGGTCTGCAGTATCTACCAAAGGTGGTCCAAGGAAGGAAGACTGTGGAACTGGTGACGCCCAATGCTCATTGATGTGCATAGGAAGCAAAGCCTGGAAAAAAGTTACTATTGGTTTTAATAGACTGGTGTCAGAACACACATCTAGGCGTCCATGTGACCCGTGTCCACCACTGAACCCTCCTACAGTGGTGACATGAGCATCAGAACTGGTCAACAGAGCAATGGAAGAAGGTGGATGAGGTTTTCTTCTACATCCTGAGGATAACCAGGTGTGTGTGCGTCACTTACCTGAAAGTGATGCTGTGGACAATGCTCTGCTGGAAAACCTTGGGTCCCACCATTCATATGGATGTTACTTTGACACGCGGCAGTAACCTGAACATTATTGCAGACTACGAACAGCCCTTCATGGCAGCAGCATTTTCTGCTAGCAGTGACCTCTGGCAGCAGAATAATTCTCCCTGCACACATGGTTCAGGAACAGTTTCAGGGATACGGTTGTGATGTTGTGAATATGAAAGAAAGGACGGGTAGAGTATTTAAACAAGATGGTGAATTTAATTTAAAAAACGTACAAGGACTAGTAACAAATGGCATTGTGGTGAAAGCAGGTTTAACCCTAACACCAAGAATGTTCGTTGTTGTATAACTTTCCTTTTCCATTGCGCAGTAGGCTTGACCCAGTTTGCTTGGTTTATTTCGGTAAGCGACTCCGTGGGCCCAGGACTGTGCATTGCATTTAAAAAAAAAAAAAATCAGCATGTTAAGAGTTAAAATAGTAAAGTGTTACAAATAAAGTATAATCCAGAGTAGCAGAAAATCCAGGAGGTCGAGGAAAAACTCCAAAAACACCAGAAACAGGAAGGTGAACAAACACGAGGAAAAACTGGAGAATAACTACGTACTCCATAGAAAGGAGAACTATAAGAACCAACACTGATCATCACACTCAAGTTATTGTTGCCTCGACCTCCAAATCCTCACGATCTCAATCCAGTTGAGCATCTGTAGGATCTGCTGGACAAACAACTCTGATCTATGGAGGACCCATCATGTAACTTCCAGGACTTTAAGGATCTGCTGGTAATGCCTTGATGTCTGATACCACAGCACATCTCAGAGCTCTGTGGAGTCGAGTTTCAGTTGTGCAGTTTGGTTTTGTTATTTGTAAATCTCAAATTACAGGAGTGAACACTTACATTTTTCACCAGGATGTTTGATGTGGTTACTTTGTTACTTTGCTCCTGCTCTTAAGAAGAAATGGATTCAAAATCTCAAAAATATAATACACTCATAGTTTAGGACATTCAGAAGTAAGGCCAGTCCCAACAGTTTGTAATTCATCGTTGGTGACTCCTGTGATGAATTTGTATTGTAAAACGAAGACTTTGAGTTTCCTACAATAGTGTGACTGGAACATGGCGCCCTCACATTATGACTTTTCTTTAATTTAGTTCATTTCCAGAACAGTACATCCTCCTCTCTTTGGCAGGATTTAGTATTGTATTTGAAGGTGACACATATAGTCTGTGAAAACTTAAATGATAAATGCTTATTCTTCTTTGATTTTCAAAGAGTCTGGGTTTTTTTTTTGTTTTTTTTTTTTTAGGGAACAAAAGCCTGAAATGATGTATGCACACAGACGCATGTATGTATTCACTTTGAGATCCAGCAATCTATTTCTAATTGTGTGTGGCTACTTATAATAGAGCAGTAGGTAGCAGCGTACAAAGAAGGACTTTTCTTTTCAGTGTGCATAAAGCATCTGCACCAAGGAGCTGCTATTCAAAATTCAATGTGAGTCGGGTCTGCAATTATCTTCTCTGTCTGTCTGATTAATGTTTTTCTTGCAGAGGGAAGAAAAGTGGAGTGAATGGTGCTGGCATCTTCCAGGGAGGATTTTAGCGATCAGGGTGAGTCAGTTGATTTGGCTCCAGAGCCAACGAGGAAAAATGCCAAATCTAACACACCTTTATCAACGTAGGAAATATCAGCTGCAGCGCTCTCTGCATGATCTCTCAGTTAGGGACAATGCTTCAAGGAACTTCTTCACTGCACCCAACATGTTTAATCTATGGCCTGTAGATTCTCTTAAAAAAAAAGTTATTTTTAATGGAGTTCGCTAACGATGAAGACATTGTTATCGTCATTAGTAAACAAGTAAACAAGCTACACAGCTTTAGATGCCTCATTAAGTTAAAAAAATGCAGCCAGTTAAAGATACAGATATAAGCTACAGATGCTCATTATCTCACAACAGCTACTTAACATCCTGATATCAAAGTGTTTGCAAGTCACTGGAGACAAAGAGGTGATTTCAGTGCGAGTCCTCTAATAACTTGTTCTCTCTCGAAAAGTTGGGAAAGATTTTTTTTCACAGCGTCAAGTGTAAAAAAGGATGACGGCAAACGGCTTATGTGACTTTCAGACTCTTATTTCTCAATGTGACACAGGTGAGGGTGTAAAGATTAACCAACACAAACTGGTTTAAACGTTAACGATGTGAGAGCGTTAATGTAAATCGGTTTCCTGAAGCATAGCGACAATATTGCATTGATGCCGGACTACTGTGTTACTTCAACAAGAGTTATGTTGTTTGTGGATAAAACAGGTCGGATAAAAGCGCAGCATTTACAGATCAAATCTTGAACCTAAAGTTTGGAAGATGTTTGGATTCTACAAGAAAAACAGAAAACTGGACAAGGGAGGGGCCATTTGCACGATCTGCTGAAGAGCGAGTGAGTACACCGGTTGCACCACAGACCTTTACACTGACCTGGTGAGAGGGCATCGAGAAACCAGTGCTGGTGGCAGGAGTGTGGATGCTAGGTCAGCAAGTACAAGCAAGAAAGACAAGCACGACCATATCCAACACTTTTTCCAGTCACAATTAATCCACAACTCTGCGAGCACCAAAGTAATGAAGACATGTTCAGCTGTTTCACTGCTACAGCCTCACACCCTTGTAGAGAGTGATGGCTGGTAGTTCAGTCTAGTAGATACCGTATTTTCCGGACTATAAGCCGCTACTTTTTTCCGACGCTTTGAACCCTGCGGCTTCCCAGTGTTTAGGTAAAAAGATGGAGGATATGGTTGGGAATCTTTTTTTCCATAAAGAAAATTACCTGATGGACTAGAAGCCCTCAGAGAGCACAAACCACCACAGAGGTATAATCCAGCTGTACTGATGCTATAGACTCAACACTGTTGCTGCCTCCTTGTGAAATATTTACAATTGTTTTATAATATTCACCCATTTTAACAGCTTCTTGGAAAGATTTTATTTTCCAGGCAGAATTTCATCCTCTGAATTCACCTCAAGCTGAATCATTTGTTCTTTGAGTGTTTCCCATTTTTCCATAATGCTGCTGAGAGACAGACCAACGCAGGAAAAAGACATGTTTTCCTTGTTGGAGGAGATAATTAGCTTTACAAGATGAAGCTGTAGTATAATCGGGGTCTTTCTACAGTAACATTCTCTTAAATTTTTATCTTTTCTCTGATTTTTTTCACCTTTTTAAAGCTGAAATCCAGTCGCTGTGTTCTTATATTTGTCAATAAATCAAGAATTAAAACGCTAAGTATTGCCATGTAAATCGAGGAGTTAGCAACAGTGGATACATGTTGTATTTCTGTGCACTGCAGCGTGATGCTGACACACACTGGCATGGGAAGCCTGGATGGCCCCTGGGCCTGACACTTCCTCACATTAACCAGGTCATGTGAGGGCCCGAGCCAGCGGGTGGTCATGGCGGATCATATATATCAGGTTTCACAGAGACCTTAAACAGAGTTACAAACTGACTTCAATCGTGTGCGACATGGTTTAGCTCGCTTAGATCGAGCTGGTGACTGCTGCATGATACATGTTGGTGCCTCGGGGGTTACACACTCTATGCTGCTCGGTCTACTCGGCTTGCTGTTATTAGCAGGTGTCATACACTTGCTGGCCTGAACACTTCAAACTTAAAATCTGAAAATAATCAAAATTTAAAAAAATTTAAAATAACCCTGAACATATTTATTGGGTCTATTAACACTTGACACATGAGTGCATTAGCTCTAATGCATGAGGAAGCTCTGAGTGATGTCACAGCTGCATTACTAATGAAGACTAATTATACCCAGAGGCTTCATGACCTTATTCTAGTGAGCATATAGATACAGTGTTCACTGTAACAGCACAAACACGACTGCAGTTTTCACGTGCTACAACTCTGAGAGCGTGAAAAGACCGGGATCAGGAATAGTCCTGGTATCGTACAACCACTGCAACCCTGAACATCCCAACTTTATTTTCATCTTTTAAACCAACCAGCAATGACTTCTCCCCAAAGGTTTCAAGGTCTTTCTCTATTTGGACTTTTGACAGCATCATCTAACTGCAGACTAACCAGCTTTGACTTCAGTAAAGACACAAGTTTTACCCTTTAGAAAAACCTCACCTAACCCCCAGTGGAGACAAAAACAGCCTGTCCATCACGGGAGGAGGCTGGGTCGGCCCGAGCTGCTGAAAGAGTGTGAGGAGAGTGTTTGATGATGCAGACCACACACTCTGTGTCCCCAGCAGTAAAACACTGAGCAGGAGTGCAGACGTGGGTCACTCACTTCTCTGCGAAAAGGCAATCAGGCTTTAAACGCCTGTCATCCTCCGGGAACATTGAGGTCCAGCTCCTAATCTACCTTTTTATCTTTTTAACTGTTTCCTTTCCTGCTGTGGTTTTATACTTTGAGAATGAATTTTTCAAAGGATTGAAAATACATAAAAGTTTAGATTTGGGTTGTCAACTCTTGAACTCTCGGTATGTCAGAACTATAAACTATATAGCCTTGAGGAAGCTGAAGCATGAAGTTTGGCATCGGTTGTTTGGAGCCAGAAGTGACCATATTTGGATATGAAGGGAGGAGTGAGGAGGCGGGTCTGACCCTTGAACCTATGGACACTTAAGTTCACCAGTGAATGAGCCTCCAAACCACCTTTAAATCACTGGAGCCTGGAGCTGTCAATCAAATTAGCCACACCCCTAAACCTTCCTCTTTTTTAATGTCTACTTAACAATAAACAGATTTTCAGATGGACCAACAAATAACTAATAAGAAGACTTGAGCTAATGACATCAGAACAACCTGTGGATAAAACGTGTTGACTGAGTATTTCGTGATTGATGATGTCAACTGGAAATCAATGGGAGCAGGAGAATTTGTTGGATTTACATATCTGCCTCATTTGTGAGAACTGGTTGCTGTGTCCTCCTTTATATGAAGTCAATAAGGAACAAACTGTTGAAATTTGGGCCAGATTAGATGATGGGATGTTGTCTGAAAAAAATCCCCAAATCTCAGAAAACGTGATCACATGAGTCACATGGGTCACAAGGTCAGGACTGTCACCTCACAACAAGAAAGTCTTCAGATCTCAGCCTGTGGGGTTTTCACCAGGTCCTCCATGATTGTTGATTGTTTCTGCATTAAACTAGTGATCTGTTGGTTTACCCTGCGTCTCAATCACTGGCACCTGAGTCAGGCTCCCTGCAACCCTGCACTACAGAAGTGGGTGTAGAAAATCGATGGAGGCCTTTGGACACTTACAAATTAAACAAATACTCCACTGCAAATAAAAGCAGTGAAAATGTTACTTATGTAAGGACTCAAAGCAGAATCCCTGACAGGGTATATCTAATAATATGCAGTATATATACAGTATATATAAAGTACATATAGTATATCATTAAATTATTATTACTCCTGCATTATACATGTGTAAGAAGGATTTTACGTTAGAAAGTGGAGCAGCTTTTCAAGTATTTTGCATCAGGCTGCAACCAAAGATTATGGGGTAAAATAATTTTTATAAAAATGACACTTCAATCCAAACCTCAAAGTCAATTCAGCAAGAAAATGCAGGAATTTTTTACACTGGAGAAGCTGAAACGTTTGATAGTTTACATTAAAATTTACAACAGTGAATTAAAACAGTTTGATTGTAGAATATGAAATAGTATATACTGTTACATTTCATTTTCCTTTAATTAGATTACTACAGTAAATATGAATCAGATCATTTAAATTATGTAGATACAGTTCATTAAAGAGGTTTTCTCTCACTGTCAGTAATTAAACACATTTTCATGTATGTCCCCCCCCCCCTCATCCTCAGACATATGCTCCAGGGTAAGAGATGAACATCATGAGTCCTGGATAACAAGGTGCTCCTCTGGTGAACCCTCCCCACTTCAGGGTCAGGGTCTCTGACGAGGCGCAGGAACGCTGTGACTGGGTGATATTTCAGTGACTGTGTGTTTCCGTCTCTGTATCTGGGTAAATCCCGGGAGCCTTTATTTATATTTTATCTTGCTGTCACATCTTGTAATGGGATCAGACCCTCGCTACAACATGTTTTTATCCCTCCTCAAACAAATGTGTTTGAGGAGGGATAAAAAAACATGATGCACGGCTATATGCTGCGAGGTTGTGCTGCATGTCAAACATCCTCAGTGAGTAAACACACTGTGTCCGTGGGGGGAATTGGAGCAGCAGTTACCGTGCATAAATATGCTGACTGGTCCATAGATAGCTCCACTGGGTGTTAATGAGCTCTGTGATTCATGTGGAGAATTACAGCGGCGAGGTCTGGCTTCTTAATTACAACGGGAGCGCCACACTTCAGTGCACAGTGGTTTGTGATGGGAACAAAACAACACAGGAGCGTGAAGAATGCAGCGGCTGCTGTGGGTTGGCTCAGGAATTCTTCTGAAAACAGCTTGAACACAGAAGTGGGAATTTTTCTTACACTGGGTGAAATCTGCTCTGCTGCAAATCAGAAAACACTCCTGATGTCATGAAAACCACAGGCGAGGAAAAGGGACCTACATGCAGACACCGGGCAGGACCAGATACATTAAAGTACTTTTTAACCTGGGCAGAGGGATCCAACTCGCAAGGCAGAAAGGCAGAATTCATTCTAATAGATCTGCAGATGATGGTCAAATTACTTTACCATGTCCAAAATCTAATGCTTTAAAAAGGACAGTTATCTATCGTGCCATCAAACTTTAGATTTGCTGCCCCCTCCATATATAACAATCTAACAGCAGGTCCTCGTTCAAATATCATCTCAGAAGTCATTACTTAACAGCTGAGCAATAATCTGTTCTGATGAGCATAATGTCTTATTCCTGCTTTGTTTCCTGTTTTTGTGATTTTTTGTTTGTTTTTTTTTGTGAGGATTTACATCAACTTGTTGAAATGTAATAACGTGTAAGATTACACAGCTCTATTGTACTGTTGTTAGTATTTCTAATGCGATCTGCAAATATGATCCAAACAAATCTGGGGTTTTTTTGTATTTCGGACACCAGGAAGACTAGCTGGTGCTATAGGCATGATCTAATGGGGATCCTTTTTAATAAATAAATAAATAAAGGCAGACAGAGTTTCCAAAAAAAACAGACAAAACTAGTGATGGGGGTGGCAGCACTGATGCGTTGGCCCATGTGTTGAACTCACAGAGCGAAACCCTGTGTCGGTGTGTGTATCGCGTTAAGAAAATCATGTGGCGATGCAGCTGCTGTTTCACCTGTATCACCAAACTGTGTTTATAAGGAACACATGTCGGTCAGCGGGATTCTTCCTGAACCTCAATATATACACCGTATTTTCCAGACTATTGAGTGCACCTGTCTATAAGCCGCTTTTGAATTTATTCTAAGAGTTTCATGTTTCTGACCAGGTCTGACGTGACGAGGCTAAATGTATCGGCGGCACGGAGCTTGCTAGCTTGTAAAAAGCCGACAAGCTTCGTGCCGCCAATACATGAGGGTTCAAAGCGTCGGGAAAAAAGTAGCGGCTTATAGTCTGGAAAATACGGTAAATTAAATCCTCCTTGCCTCAAAGACAAGTGTATAAGCATCCTCACCGGTCGTGCCATTAGGCTGAAAGTAACGAATTGTCATGACCAGGAATATCATTACATTCAGGTAAATTTGCTTAAACAAACAAACACAAGCACGTGGACCTCTGTAGCAGTCTGATCCCTCTGGGTGTACAGATGACCCCATAATAGACATTTCAGTCATTCTTTGGTATGGACACGTCCAAACACAATTCTATGGCTCGCTCATTAAATCAGTATGTCAGCTGAGTCTGTCAGCTAGACTGCCTGTAATGATACTTAAGATCCAACAGGTGTTAGTATTGAGCAACACAGTACCGACACGTATCGATACAGTTTGGGTAATGTGTTGCAACACTTTACACATTAGGCCCCATCACTGGACAAAATTATGACTACGAAAGCAAAACATGAACAAACAGGCTGGGACACGAACTAGAGCTACAAACAAACTGACAGAGAGACTCATGAGGTTAAATACACAAAGTAACGAGGCACAATGAGAAACAGGTGGAGAGGACAATCAGGGAGCAGGTGAGACAAATTATGACAGGTGTGATGAGGCTAGAACAGGAAGAAAACCTTGAACATACACAAAGACAAGACTAACAAAGTAAAACAGGAAATGATAGTAAATGACTGAAAATACACAGAACCAAGACTGAACACAGAACAAACAGACAGGACATGATGCAGGTGAGGAGACATGAAGGAAACCAAAGCAAAACTAGATAAACAAAAACTGACACTACAAAAGAAGAAACCAGAGTAAATACAGAAACTAAATACAAGAAACCGTCAAAATAATGAAAACAAACTAGACAAACATGGATCATGACACCTGGACATGTAGAGAGGTGCTCATGAAAGCAGCTCTCTTTCTGTTGGAAGAGGAAGAAGAAAATACTGAGCACAAACCTGTCAAAGCATAATAGACATTATCATAGATGTGACATGTTTTTTACCTTGAAACATTTCCCAGCTGTCAGTTACTACTTCCTTCTACTTTTTCTTCTCTGGCTCATAGGCACAACAGCAGTGTTTATCTGTCATAGTTGTGTAACCGACGGTCTGCGTTACGCCTATACTTATGAACTATAAAACAAAGAACTACGGAGGCTTCATGAAGATAAACAGACGGCTCCTCTTTTATTATGGAAGACACGGCATCAACAACACTCTCCTTTCCGTTTCCTGGCCTTTTCAAAATAAGAGCTGCCGCTACAAGCTAAACACTGGTTCCCCAGAGAACTCTAACTCACCTTTACTGCCATACATTATAACATAGCTTACAGTTGTTTATTTATTAAAACATTCAGTTAATATAAGAGACTGTGGATTTCTGGGATTTTCACGATCCCATCCTCTTATCAAGTTATGAATTTTGACTTTTACTGTTTTTATTTTGTAGCTACCGCTTCCTTCTTCTTCTTCCTCTCTAGCTCATACATGCAGAGGTGGCGTTTTACTGCCCCCTACTGGTTCTCTTTGTTAAAACATTCGCCCATTACAAGAGATAGGAGGTTGTTTTTGGACAAATTATAGCCAATCAAAACATATTCATCCTTAGCAGAGGTGATAACATACAGAGAGATTTACCTGGAGCTGTTACACACTTGTTTGTGTGAACTTGATTGGTTTTAATGTTTATTTATATAAAAATAAAACCTCAAAGTTTTACTATTATAATTATTACTTACAGCAGCAGCAGACATAGTCCAGATGTGTTAACACACATCAGGTCTGGAGCAGCGGCTCTGACCACCTTTAACCTGAGTTTCCCAACATGACACCTGCATTCAAACAACACTTGGTTTGGGATTTTTCATTTTCTGCCCCCTAGTGGCCATAAATGAATGAATACAGCTTTAAATCATTTTCAGGAGTCTGCAGAAATTTCAAGCATGAAGGAGAACCTGCTTCATCTTCAAACCCTTCAGGCTTCAAAGCTTCAAAGCCAATTGTGACACAAACAATAAATATCATCTGTTTACTGGCAAATGAACATAATATTACATCACTCACCAGTCTCGTTTTTGGCTCTGTGAATGAATCTCATAATGAATGAGTAAGAATTCACAGTGAGGGGTCTGAGTGTGTCTCTTTGTTTCAGTCTCATATAAATTTGGCTCTTCTGTGTTGTTAATGTCTCTAAACCTCACTGAGAACAGAGATATTAAAAATGCATTTTTTATCTCTATGTTTTTTTTAAATGTGTTTATCACCGCCTGGATTTCTGTATTACACAATGTGATTCTATAAAAATTCACATCCTGTAAATTTAATCTCTAAAAAAGCAGCACACATCTATCAGGACATTATGAACTTGCGCTGACAGACACATGGAGATAATTATTTAATTATTTTATTGCTTTAATATTGACAAAGCTACAAGATAAATAAATCTCAGTAATGGGAATAAAATTCACCACACCACTGAGAACGTGTCCCAGTTTTCTGCTTGAACATCAGAGCTGAGTTAAAAAGAAATGGCTGCATGTCTGATATGATTGAAGTCAGAAAATATACCATTTTATTCAGTCTATTACACAAGGTGAGAATAAAACCCCGGTTATATTGTGGTTATTAGGGCCATGCAATTATTCCCAGCTGCCCATTCAAACAAATTTCCTTTTATTCCCCTAATATTTTTAGAAAGACAATTTCCGCCCTGTAGAGGGGCATCACATATATTATGCAGGACGCCGTGAAATAGCCCATTGCCTTTCACCTTTTATCTTTGCAGCCAATTTGAATATTCGCTCCTTTCTATTTCAAGGAAATCACATTCTTCACTTCTTTCTATTTGAGATGAAAGTGTCCTGCGTGAAAATATAAAGTGTTTTTCAGAAGCAGAACTTTGTTGTACACCTGATATACCATCAGTGTGTTGTGGCCGTGCACCCAGGGGCCACTTGTGAGCTTTGGGATAGAGATGCTTCATCGCTCGAGGCGGTGAAGCTGAAAAACACGATGCATTTCCATAATGTAATTTAACACCCGACACTCACCGATGCAGACTTCACACTCTATTCGCACTTTTGCTCCACGAGGATCATCGGCTCTGTTGGGGAGTTTCTCACGTCCAGTACAATCTGTAAACATGTATTCCTGCACATTACGTCCTGTTCCTTATTTAAGGTGTGAACGTGAATCTTCCTCAGCTCAGCAGAAGCCAACAACTTTCATTGTGAGGAAGTCACACACTTTATATTAATAATAACCAACAAATCTGTAGGAATGATGTCACTGCTTAACGCTCAGTTCTCCTCCCACAAACGCTCATCAAACACTGAAATATCCAACATTTTCCCAGAAATATCCAGTGTTCATGTGCACTTCATGCAGTGATCGGTCAGGTGTGCTGCAGCCTTTTAGGAAAAAGCGTCTGAACAATTTTCCCATCTCTCCCCTCGGCATGACGGCGAGCTTTCACCGCTGCCTCAGAGTGCGGCCTTTTTTAAAAGCTAGAAACAATCTTGCCGTGAGGGCCCTCGCAGCTTAAAGGTTAAGGTGCTGACGGTGAACTTCAATGGCGTCACTTTTTACCCAGCTGGGGACCTTTGTCACACCTCTCATGTTGTCTCTGGTCTGTTTGAGTGACAAAAATGTCTTTCTGTCACAGGTTTGTGGTTCACTACTTAATTCTGTCACCATCACAACAATCTTTGTCCGACCTTAACCAAACTGTAGCTTGGTTAATGTGACACTTTCTTGGGTAATGCTGTTGTTGATGGACTTTTACAGGGTTTACATAAAAGCTGGATGGGGATGGAACAGATGATTGATTTTTGGGGCATCAAAAACAGTTTGGGATCAGGTCTCTGCACATTATAAACTTCAGTCCAACTGGAATTACAATCCAGACATAGGACAGAAAGACAAGATACCATGCTCCAGTAATAAAACATTTTTCTAAATGAATAAATATTTTGAGTATTTTCACTAATCTGTCGGGACTCACTAAGGGCTCAGTGTTACTCAAGCACAGCTGACATGTGAGATCAAACCACCAACCTTACACTTTGTGGACCCACTGCACCACCTGAGAAACAATCACCCACAATAACAACACGACCTACCTGTGACGGCACAGCCACACAGGACCACAGCCACAGCATTGTACATTCAACCCCTTAAGCCCTGAGCTCTTATTTTGAAATTTCAACTGTAGAAAAATACCAGAGATCAAGTCTCAGGGGTTTAAAAAGTTAAACACTTTGAGTTTATTTGCAGCCACAACCCAAACATTTCAGGTGCACACTTCAGTTCACAACAGTTTACTTTATATATTTAATTTATTTACTCAGCCATACACTGTTGTACACATGTTTACATTGTACGGTTATACTTGTACAATCTGTTATATTTACCTCATCTTTCTCTTTGAGTTATTGTATTTGAGGAGGCTGGTTAAGTGCAGTGGCTCCACCCATCAGGCTGTACCATGTGTTTGTTTTTGTTTAGGGGAATTTGTATGTAGGTAGACTTCACTGTGTATTAGGCCAAGCCATGTTCCCATATTGAGTCATTATGTTCGATCTATTGGGTTAATTTAATTGGTTCACACCTTGTTTTGTGGGTCTGAGTACAGATATGTTTTGATCTGTTTTATATAAACCTTGTTGTTACGTTTGTGGTTTATATTACTTAGGGAAACTAAAAAAATATTTTTCAAACAAAAATCCAGTTTTCCTCTTTGCTTCGCTGCTTGGTCACTGACACTATCTGTAAACACATTCATAAGAAATATGAATTTTTAGAAACTTTTTCCCCGTCCTCTGATGTTTCCCAAAATGTAATCATTTGCTCTTTGGGTAACATCCTGTATCTATAAAGAAATTCATAGAGATGTGCTGATAATTTTTTCCATAATGTTGCTAACAAATGAACAGAGGTACAAATATAACCTCCTTGGTGCATGTAACAAGGCTCGTACTGTACTCCAGTGGTCCCCAACCTTTCTTGCAGCACGGACCAGTTTGATGTTGGCATTATTTCACGGACCGGCCTTCAAGGTGTGGAAGATAAATACAGCAAAAATAAAATAACACCACCGGAATAAAAAAAAAAACAGAACAACATCAAATGTTTCCCCTTTGCGAAGAAGCTCTGAAAAGACGTTTGGTTTCTTTTACTCATTTTTGGTAGCGGACTATTTATTTATTTGTTTGGCTAACGTATCTGATCACGTGACCAAGACAAGCGTATTGACGTGTCAAGAGAGAATCCGGTCGTTTTTCAAAATAAAACGTCTTTCAGACTATAACGATCAATACAATGGAATTTATATAAATCATTCATTCTTTCTGGCCCGGCCCGGTAACAAA
>OOFC01049411.1:0-10370 GCA_900323345.1 Pseudochromis fuscus | reverse complement strand
ACTGTCAAGAGGCACAGACGAAAGTTAAGTCGGAGAGAATCCGGTCGTTTTTCAAAATAAAACGTCTTTCAGACTATAACGATCAATACAATGGAATTTATATAAATCATTCATTCTTTCTGGCCCGGCCCGGTAACAAATGCCTCACGGACCGGTACCGGGGCCCGGCCTGGTGGTTGGGGACCACTGCTGTACTCGACTAAAATAAGTTTTCTCCAATTGATGAACTCCCACACACAGCTGTTTCACATCTGTAATTGGTGATGATTGATTTTCCTGACATCAGCAACAGACAGCAAATAAATTACACCTCTCCCACCGCTTTCTTAAAACGTCCACTTCACACGGGATCGTCTGTGACAGCAGCACGACGGGGGATCAAAGACGCTCAGAAGGTAGACGCCGTCCTCGTCTCACACACTCACAATGACACATACAGCTTTTGTGCATAGCGCTGATATAAGGACTCAAAGATAGCTAAGCGCGGATATGCCTACGGGGGGAACAGCTGACTGCTTTGTCCTGATTCTCTGACAGGAGCTGCAGCCTGCGTGGCAGATGCGCCAGTCTGACAGTCAGGAATATGAATATAGACAGAAGAAGTTTTTACGAGAGGGAAGTTGTGACAGTTATTTATATTTTTGTGTCTACGCTTAAAGGGAGAATTGCACTTTATGCTTTTTTGGCTTAAAACGAGATGAATCAGAACAGTGTTATATCTTTCCTGACAGATGTCCCGGGATGAGGACGTCTCACACACACATACACACACACAGACACACACACACACACACACACAGATCCCTCTCTGTTGTTGAGGTGATGCGACACTTGGAAACATTTCAAACCAAAGCCCTGACTCTGTCACTCTGCGTAACATAAAAAATTGTCTTGAGAAATCTCCAAAGTAAACTGTTGTTTGACAGAGCCATACATCAACAGCTGAACCTCCCTGCTCTAATTCTTAGAAAGCACAGGAGGATTAGTCTGATTTCCATACATGTTTAACACAATTTAAACACATTCAACGCCACGTCTGTGTCTTTACAAACCTTTATATTGTTGTAACTAAAGAGAGGAAAAGCTAAAAATACAACTATTATATTATTAGAATAAAGGAGCCATATGTTTAATGCATTAATTAATATATTTCTTTATGAATAATATATTACTTGTTGTATGTGAAAGGGGTCATCCATGAATCCACAGAGAATTATGGCTCATTTGTAGTTCCCCTCAGGTCTAGGGAGCTTTATAGCATCATGCAGATATTTTTAGCAAATTGTAAAACCCAACTTCGCAACATCAAACAGCAACTAAGATGTGAGCAAAGAGCGGATGAAGATACTGAAGCATTTAGCTGCTAAAGAGTCAGATAGTTTGGCTAAATTGCAGCTTTTATGGTTTAAGACTAATAGGAAGCTTCACCATCACTATATCTTATTGTCAACACATCTATCCTGGAGCCTGTCCAGAAAAGGAAATTATTAAGTAACCAAGTGTCACATGAATTAAATGTGTCAACAGTGAAAATGTCATTATTAATTTAAGACAAAATAAACAAAAACAAGATGAAAACTAAAATTCAGAGTACAAACCTCCACCAAGATATAAACCAGCTGTGATGATGTTATCCACTGAACACTGTTGCCCTCTTGTGGTAAAAGAGCAACATTATCTTGTTGAATAAATTCATTAAGCTGTGTGCACACCAAATTCAAAGCAAACTTTCACTCCGGACGTCTTAAAAAAATTGTGAAATTGGCGTCTTGTTTTGCACTGGTACAGATTGATAAAACTCTGCATGACCACAGGGGGCGACATTAAGCTTGTCTTACATTTTTGCTCCTCGGTGACGTCGGGGAATCTCAATGCTGATTGGATTTTGTGACACCACGTGATGCAAATTTTTTACTCAAGTTAAAACGTTTTTCATCTTGACGAAATTACATCTATTCACGTCTCTACGTTTGCTTATTATGTAACCCTGCCACGGGAGGAATTCACTTTTTTTCTTGATTTTTTTGAGACAGCATCAATCCTTTGATCTTACCAGAATATTTTCATTTGTTCACCGATTTTACCAAAAAACATTTAAAAAATTCTTCAAGTTTTGTTTACAAGTTTCTTGGTAAAGTTACTTTTTTATTTGGATCTCCTGATAGTTGGAGAAACTGATCATCATGAGACATCACAGCACTGAAGGATGTGTGCGTGAGTGGTGGTAGCGTGTCATGTGTCTCACCCAGACATAAATAGACTGTGTTCTTGACTCCTCTTTGGTCCTATTGGCTCTGAACTAGCAGCTCGCCCAGGCAGGCAGCCCAATGATTAAAGACCCAGCGCGTCGTTTACTCCTCCCAGTCTCTGCATTTCACCTGCCGCGGGGCAAGGCTATCACCTCTAATACACTTCCTTCCCTCCAGATGATAATCTGACTTCCTGCCTTTTTGTCAATGTCACTTTAATGGCTCTCGTCCCATTCGTCAGCCTCCCTTCCTCCCACGTATACGAGTCCTCTGAGTACATCTTCCACCAACAGTTTCTCCCTGCGCGCCCTTGTATCTGGCATCTCCCTGAATAAGAGCCCGCTGAGTTTATTCATGTTGTGCAGGAGGGAAAGTGCTCTCTCTGTATTTCTGTCACATTTCAGACGTAAGTGCTCTGTTTGGTGACGATGACACTTCAGAATTAATCTCTCCGGGGAGAGGACTTCAAGGACGATGGAGCACGCTGACCTGAAGATGAAGGTTCTCATTCAAGGAGACAAACACCAAAAAAAGAAACATTATTTCTTAATTACAGTCTGATCAGTGTGCATCCTCCCCTGTTGTTGCATTTTGTGCAACTCCTAATTCTATCAAGAGCGCATAAATCAATAAATTGGATTAGACACAAGGTGAATCCACATGTTTCATGCAAGCTCTGCCTCTAATTAGGCAGTTAATTGAGCCTGGTTCTATTGAGTTATAGGACATGGCAGGGCTTCCATTTAATTAACCCAGCAGTGTTGTTAATATACTGATGCAGTCCAAGAAGAGGGAGTCTTCAACAGTAGAGGGGCTCTCCAGTCAGTCAAGGCTGGGTCAGTCTGAACCTCAGCTGAGAGCACAGGAGGAAAAACCTTCATCCACTTCCTGCTTAGACATTTAACACGTGCAGACTTCTCGCACACGCTGCAGATGTGATGCATGCAGTCGACATCCCATCGTGGAAGCGAAGACGCCACTAAAGCACATTGTTCAGCTAAATTGCCAGAGTGCTCCTCTAAAAATAGGGCACACAGCTGAGAGCTCTGGGGGATGTGGCACACGGCAGGAGAAAAAAAAAAAAAAAAGAAAATATGGGCTTTCACTGAACACAGGAGAAAAGACAAACTCTTCTAAAGCTCCAGCAGAGGGATGATGTAAACAGTAAGCTACGCACAGAAAACACAAAATGTTGAGGGGGAAATAAGATTGTGGGAAAGAAAGCTGCTCTACAAACCCCTGCTTGCCCTTCATGTATGCTGAGTTTAAAAGGACGCCGGCGTCCCGCTGAGCTGCTTGTGGGTTGCCGGTTCAACGCAATTTGAGTTTTCAATTTCCTGCCAAAAAATGAGATTCTACAAAGCCACAGGAGAGCACGGGCAAAGAGGAGGGCTGATCGTTTTCTCTCTCTCTGAGTCAGTGTGAATCAAAGGAATCCTTAATGACGACTTCAAGAGCAGAGCTGGGCTCCATGCTGCAGCTAATTTAATAATCACTGTTGATTTCTCAGGGAGGAGGGGTCGCTGTCGAAGAAAGAGACTCCTTTCACAGCGAGGTAAAGCATCCTAGGAAGGGACGTGGCCTATAAACAACACAAAGAATAGGGAAACACAGCGAGCGTCAAAGTGGGAATCCTAATGGGAAAAACAGTAGTGGTGTTTGTCATGTTGCACGGCTGGCTAAAGACAAACTGACAGTGGACTGGGAGACAAGAGGATGAATGAATCTCAATGCATCAGCCGACTCGAAGCTTAAACCAGTTCCTCAAGAGACGACACAGCCGAGTCTGATGAAGATGTGATTTATGTTCAGCTGCTGCACCTTATGAAAAGGTTCTTATTATATCCACATCTCATCGTTACAGAGTCTACTGAAGTAAAAGCTTCTCAGGCTTGATTTTTGTGTGTTTCCCTCCGTCCATCCTTTATTTATTTATTTATTTATTTTATTTTTCAGAGTGAGATCGAGAGATAAATGGATTACATTTATATAGCGCTGTCATGACCTAAGCTAGGTCCCAAAGCACTTTAAAAGGCATCTCATTCACCCATTCACACACACTCACACACCAATGGCTACCGAGCTGCCATGCAAGGCGCTAGCCACCATTGGGAGCAACTTAGGGTTCAGTGTCTTGCCCTTCAACACATGGATAGGAGATCGAAGCTGGGGATCGTACCCACAACCTTATGATCCATAGGTGACCTTCTCTACCACCTGAGCCACAGCCACCGACAGAGATAGGGTGTAACCCAAGGAACAAATGATTTAATTTTGACCCAGATCAGAAGATTTTTAAGAAAGACAAAGACAAACTAAAACCTGCACTGCTGCATCTCTGAGGAGGAGGAGAAGAAGAGGAAGAAGTAGGTCCAGTACAAACCCATACACTGTATTTAAAATGGACTCACATTTTGAAGCCAGGAGTTTGGTATTTCAACACAAACTCATTGGTTGTTTGGAGGCAGAAGTGACCATATTTGGGTATGAAGGGAGGAGTAAGGAGGTGACCCTTAAACCTTAAAGTCCAGTGAATGACATCAGAATGACTTGTGGATAAAATGTACTGACTGAGTATTTCATGATTGGAAATGATCATTTTGTAACTGAAGTCAGTTGGAGCCAGAGTTTTTTTGGAGACAGCCTCTAGTGGCCATTCAGGGTATTGCACTTTTTGCACTATCAATATGAGAAAAAAATACTGTGACCATTTATCCGACCACATTGCTGCCCTGCTCTCCCACTTGATCTTCACCACATACTCTCGGCCTTCCACTGTGTATTCACTGTATATTCATGCCATTGCCATCATTCATTTTTTAAATCCTGAACCTTTCTGAAAGCACAAAACTCACTTTCACTTGTGCACCTATTTTCTGCCTTGTAACAGCCCAATCTGGTATAATATAGTGATGCCTTTACAAATTACAAACAGACGACCACACTGAGACATCAAAAACCGACCTCGCAGACTCTGAACCAAACTATTTGCACAGATCATTTTACACTGGGAAATGTGACACCTCATATACTGTATACCTATTGTTCTTCCTGAGGTTCGTTTCCAGCACCCTTGTTGCTTTTTTGTTATTCTCACTTGTCTCCTTGTCTTATTGTTTGCTCTCTCTTTGTTGTTTGAAGAATTGTTCCCCTTTTTCTGTCTCTGTTCTCATTTTTAGTGATTTATTCATAGACGGAGCTTCGCTTGTAAAACAGACTTTGGTCTCAGAGGGATTGCTGCGCGAAGGGGGGAAAAAAAAAAAGAGGCGAATAAACAAAAACATCTGTGGGATGTGACGCAACGTCGTGACACAGCCCAGCAGATCTATTAGCTGAGGCAGTTCCCTGGGAATACCTGTGTATCGATGAAAATCACTGTTTGGTTTCTGTCATCGAAGAAGTGTCCTGTGTCCTCCCGAACAGCCTGTTTATTATTTATCCAGCAAATACATCATAAAGACAGTGGGGATTATGTTTCCTATGCTCTTGCAAGCCTGACTTTATTTTTTTGGATCACCCTCCTGCTACAGCCTTTACTGAGTGATTTCATTGTTCTTGGCTGATTTCCATCCCCTGAACTGCAAAGTGGTGTTGAAATGGAGAGAAATGACCAGAAGGCATGACTGCGATCCCTTACACAGCACTTCTCTGTTTGGTGTGATGCCAGCGACCAGCCCACTGTGGCATCCGACATCACAGCCGGACGCTGCTCTGCGGGAGCGGGGAGGCAAAATATGATATGATGATACAGAGCAGAGATTCCCTGCATCCTCTGGGGGGGGCAGTGTGTATGTGTGTGTGTGTGTGTGGCTCACTGTGAGACCTGATGTGCATCTGTAGTCAGTTTTTCTGCTGAAGTCTCTTCTCCAAATTGACTCCGACCTGCAGCAGGACATGTTTTTAGGTTTGTTTGTTTTTTTTATCCTTCTCAATGCTTCTCTAAAGAGCAACTTTTCAGACTTTTAATGAAGGTAACACAACATATAAAGTCTGAATTTGTCTCTCAACATCTTCTCATATCAATAAATGAGCATCATCAATCAGTGTTTGTCTGAATGGTCCCAGGAGCAGGATCAGAACCTTGGACAGCAACGTGTCATCGCTCTCCATGTTGACCACCTTCATAGCTTCATAGTTTTTTTTGAAAGTCAGTAAAGAAAACTGTTTCATTCCTTTCAAATTATTACTTATTACCACGGTAAACACAGTACAAATATACCAATCCACTGGGAACATACTTGAAGTCCTCCACATTTTTTTGCAAATGAGTAAATTAAAAAAAATGCTGACTTTGATATAATCGATACAATAATTGAAACAGAATATAAATAAAAAGCAGACCTGCTGTGCATGCATCAAAATTCTCTATTTTAATCACAAGGCTGTTTTTTTGTTTGTTTGTTTGTTTGTTTGTTTTTGGATTTTTGATCCCTAGTGCGTCTCAATGGGCTCAAGAAAGCCGCCTCTTTGAGGGGCTGGTAAATTTGACGCGGACCTGTAGACGTGTGATGGGATGATGTACGACACATCTGTATGACTTAAATGTAAAAACATACATATTTGGTTCATATATTTACAATTGAAGAATGTATGGATAATTGTAGGCCTATAACAATGAGGAACTAAAATTTAATTAAAATAAAGATAACATTTAGTTTCATATAATGTTTTGTCACAGCCACAGGGGAGGGGTCACTGTGATCTACATCATGGCTTTTAGTGGACTGCACTTTATGTCACTTCTCTCAGAAACTGCAAACAAAAGATTTATAAAGGACTTAATTTAGCTTTTTTTATCATTATTCTGTTAATACGAGCAGGAAAACAGGTGGTTATGGACAACATCTTGTAATTTACTGGCACATATAATATATACATAAAGAGCTAAACAGTCGCAGCTCAATACGAAAAAGTGCCAGCATTAAAAAAACATCAGGCTCCCTACATCATCATCATTCATGCTCAGGCAGCCATGTTTTATACCTAATCCATGATGATTAAGAAAAATAGAAATGCATGGCAGAAATTTCACACATCATGTCTAAGGAGAGGTCATGTGATATTAGGAGGAGCCTCCCCTCCCTCCTGACTCCCCTGGAGGCTGCATATGTCTTCTTCATGTGCGCAGGACTCTCTTACCTACCTGACCTTGACATAAAAGAAACATTAGATCTACAGGAGCGTGGGGATTTGAGCCTTTTGTGTTCAGAGCACAACATGTCAACACTTCTCAAGGACTCCCTCCCTCTCATGTGGGAGGGCGGTCGAACAAGTGGGCCTCCTCGCTCTTTTCTCGCCCTCCATCTCCCCACACGCCTCGCACACACCTTCATGTGGGCAATGAACCAAAGCTGTGACTCACTCAAAATAGTCCTCTGGCTTCCGGAAGATCCTGCGCCGCTCCATCTCTTCTTGCCTCCGAGGTGCCTTCTGGGAGGCGTCGGCGTCAGCGTGGCTAATTGAGCGAAGGATGTATCGCCGGAGAACGCTGACGGCAATAAACCCCCTCTGTGCAGCAGCAGCACAGCCGCAAATGAACACTGTCCAGCCTCCAGGTAGTAACACAGGAAACACAACCTGAGGTGTCAACGCTGCCAAAGAAACAACACAAAGAAAAGTTTGACTCCAGTAAAGTGATTTAAAAGAAGTGTCTGTCCTGCTTGTTGCTGAGAAATCTTTCATTGGGGAACTAAATAATACCCACATGTGCACGGTGGATGTGATGTACCAGTGAAAAGAGGAGTGAATGAAGGTAATGAGCACACCCACAAAAAACAGGGTAAATAACTACCGTAAATTCCGGACTATAAGCTGCTACTTTTTTTCCAACGCTTCAAAACACCGGTGCAGCTAATATATGGATTTTTACAAGCAAACAAGCTTCATGCCGCCGATACATTTAGCCTCGTCACATCAGACCCATGAAATTACCGAACAGTTCACTCACACTAAATTCTTCAGATCAGTCATTTTGCGCTTCATGCACATACCCTCATCATCAAAAACACACCAAGAAATGCATATGATGCAACTTTCAAGTTAAAGACAACTGATCTGGCTGTCGAAGAAGGAAATAAAGCTGCTGCACGTAAGCTTGGCATCAGTGTGGTGACACTGCAGCGTGAAAAACTGATTAAATGTCCACTAGTGGTTTTACAGCAGGAGGAAGATGAGGATAGCGATCAATGACTTTTCTAGTCGGCTACTGTATAACCAGCCCTGTTACAAGCACTGTTCAGAAAAAAGCAAATATTTAATTAAAAGTTTTAAAAATTGCTGCTTATAGACAGCTGCGGCTTATATATGTACAAACTTGTTTCTTAGTGGGTGCGGCTTACATTCAGGTGCGCTCAATAGTCCGGAAAGTACATGCTGGGTTAATTTAATCCAGTAAGATGTGTTGTTCGTACCCAGTATTTCATAGTTTTTACCCAACGTTTTGCTCACTCAACTAAAACAATCCATCTCACACTTGATCACACTTCTTACAGCCTACTCTCTAAGTGTTATGACTCATATTTAAGAGGCAGGAGATCTGCATAATCAACCTTTAATTAACATTTATGAGTTTTTTTGGAACCACACGTTAACCAATCCATATTTTATTACGTGTAGTGAAATCCCAACCTTTCCTTAAGCTTGACCAAGCGTTAGCGCTACCATTTGCAGAACATCTCAACCCGAACTTTAATGAAATTTATTAGAGAAGAACAAACTGCGAACTGCGGGGTGAAGGCAGGTTAAATCCAACAAATGAAATGAATCCAACATAAAGTGGAAACTCAAAACTGAGGGAACAATGTGACAACACGAGAAGACAAGCAGGAACATAGTGAGGTGAACGGACGAACTGACGACTGAAAGAAGAAGAAAAATGAGGCTAAATACAGTGAGCTGGTGGGAACAAGACAAAGACTGGAAAAATAAACTAATTAAGACTAAAATTAATCATCATAATAGAGACACAGGGGACGAAGGACACACTAGAAATACAACATTGACATTAACTCTTTTCTTCTGTCTGAAAACAGTCACATTTGGAGCTGTCATGGCTGCAGCAGCAGTCATGAAGTGCGTACTGTGGTACCTCAGGTTGATTTCAGAACAGTAAAGATTTACTGACATTCATTTATTTTACATTTTTACTTCTGTCAAGGATGTTATGTTTACAGTTTCCCTATGGGGACAATAAAGAATATCGTATTGCATCGTATTAAACCATATCGAACCGTACCGTACCGTACCGTATCGTATCGCATCATATCGTATCGTACTAGCATTTGTCTCTCTATTAGCAGTATTACAGAGATGGATATAAGGTCTAAGAATGGGATCCTCTTCCCCAAAAACCCAAATCTGTTTTACTGGATGAATGTTTCAACAAGACAGTGCTGATCTACAGCATCAGTACAGCTGGATTATGCCTTACCAGAGATTTGTGCTCTCTCAGTGCTTTCTAGTAAAATCATTTTATTTCACAGAACAATGACTTGACATTTTTATTGCCTACACTTTCCATTATGGTTCCAAATGGATTAAATCCAAATCACCACATTAAAGGCTGTTCAAATTCACAGTTATGTGGCAGCTGAGAGTCATTGTAGCTAAGGAGTGCTCGATGGTACCAAGGGTTTTTCGAGGCCGGCAGAGGACAGAAATAGAAATGATCAGAGTAAACTATTGGAAACACTTGTTGTTGTTGTTGTTATGAAACGATGATACATGTCAACCTTCAGTCTTAGATGTCTGAAAAGGTTCATGGAGGTGGTGGTGCTTTTTTTAAAGCTTACTGAGAATTAACCTGAAAATCTTAGGTAATGAGCATCTATCAAATAATGCCACAACCTTGAAGCAGATACCCAGTGGTGGACAGTAACAGAGTACATTTACTTGAGTACTGTACTTAAGTACATTTTTTGAGTATCTGCACTTAACTTGAGTATTTGTTTTTTTGGAAACTTTTACTTTCACTCCGCTACATTTCAAAGGCAAATATTGTACTTTGGACTCCACTACATTCCAGGAAGTGTGTCGTTACTTACTTTATATACAGTCTATGCTGGCAAAGCGTTTCAGGCAGTTTGTCCAGGTAGAGTTACCGTCACGCAAATCAGCAGGAAG
>OOFC01049410.1:3092-17810 GCA_900323345.1 Pseudochromis fuscus | reverse complement strand
AGTGCCGAGCTACATAGTGAGCTATATAGTGCTCTGAATCAGCTGGCGATTCGGACACGAAGCCCCCTACTTTCTCCTGGCGTCGGATCATGTGACCACCAGCGGTCACCATGGTAACCAGGCCACTACGGCTCACGAAAAATATAAACCCAAAAGAAAACCCAATTATTTATGTGAATTTGCTCAGTGATATTGCATTTCATTCTTTCCTTGTTGTTTTAATATTCAATAATTAAAAAATAAAATAAAATCTCTACATTTATCAATCCTCTTTGATGTTCGCGACGCGCCACTCGACCCCTTATGCAGCATCCTCCGTCGGTGAAATGGCACCAGTTTTGAATTTTTCAGTGTTTTTGCTGACCCTAATTCAACTTTTGATCATAAAAATTAGCCACCGAAGACAGGCCATCGCACTGCTCCCGGTCCGCCACCTTGTCTAGTGACCATCGGTGCTCACTACTTTTCAAGCTGCATTGTGGGAAAATTTGAGTGCACTGCTTTTTTCGGCTTAAGCAATTCGGACACGACTGGAAATGGCGTAACCCCCTATAGAGTGCTCTATATAGGGAATAGTGTGGACATTCAGACACAGCCTAAGTCTAAAATGTGGCTATGCAAAAAGTGAATATTGAATTCTTCTTCTCTGGTTTTTCTAAGTGTGAGATTCTTTAAATCAGGGATCCCCAATCCTGGTCCTCGAGGGCTACTATCCTGCATGTTTTAGATGTGTCCCTCTTACAACACCTGATTCAAATGATCATTATCAGACTTCTGCAGAGGTTGATGATGAGCAGGTCGTTTGAGTCACATCTAAAACATGCAGGATAGCGGCCCTCGAGGACCAGGATTGGGGACCTCTGCTTTAAATAATACAGTAATATGTTGTATTTGAGTCCCTGCATGCATGCTCTCTATCCACTGTGCTGTGTGTGCTGTCTTTACAGTCATCTGAGTGAACAAGTGAGAAGATTATTCTAAAGCATTTTGTTACGCTATAAGCTCTCACTGACATCTGTGCAAAAGGCTTTAATACCAAGCATCACCAACAGAAAGCTGTTTCATTCAAGCCTGCGTGATGCACTGCAACATGCCCACTGTGCACGAACACAGCACGAGTGCAACTCAGAAATATAACCTTTAAAGTTTACCACAAGCTCGCTTTTCGCCTTCAAAATAAAACCACATTCACGCTACAAAACATCACGTTGCATGCATTGTTTACACATGAAAAAACACTGCAAGCATCAAAAAGCAAGACAAAATATCCACACACTTACCTTGTCTTTAGTATATTCAAAAATTGTAAAATTTCTGAGAACTGTATCAACCTTAAGGCCCTTAAAAACCTCAAACCTGTGAGAAAAAAAGACCACAAACAGATGATTAGCAACAGTTCAGACAGCAGCAGTCACAGTGTGATCGCTACTGGACAACAGCTTCATACCTTTCATACTTTCATCCATGTTTATCAGCTTCATTGGATTCATATTGATAAAAAAAATAATAAACTCCGACTGATCAAGCGGTCCTAAAAACCGACTGTTTTAAAAGAAATACAAAATGAAAACCAGCTTGACATCAGCTCAAAGCACCGGCATCTACCTGATACACGCCTCACTACTGCCGGATAAAACTCTGAAGAGATGAAAACCTGGATTAGAGTAAAGACAGGTGGACGCTGCCACGCCAAATCGAATGAGTAAACAGATGTGACGTCAAATCCGAAATTTGAGGGTATTTATGGGAAGAAAAAAATGGAGCTGAGGACTGTTGCCAACAGTTCAAGGACAAAATAACACCATCAGCATCGGCATCACCATCAGCATCCGCCTCTGTGCATAATCACTGCTCATGTATGTTACACTGTGACCTTGTTCCTGCATGTTTAATGACACTTGTATGTAAAAAGCTGAACATGATTTGTTGTTCATCCTTCAGGTGCAGCATCATAAACAACCAGAGGAACCTCCCACCAGAGTTTAAAAGACAAATGATTCATAGAGAGAAAAAAAAGCTGAATCCACTGCAGTGTCAGAGCAGCATAAACAATTAAAAGCCACCTCAGCAAAGAGCGAGCAATCAAGTAAAATCCAATCTCCACGTGCACTCATTGAGCCGACAACCTCCCCTGCTGGGAAGGATCTGTGCCGATGCCAAATCACACAAATCAAACATCATTTAGCGGAAAAATAAATAAATATCTTGAAAAAAATAAATAAATAAAAAATTACGTGAACCGTGGTGCGCCTTGCCAAAGCTCGTTTTTCATTTCAAGTGAGCGTTTGCCAGATGGGAAACATAATACACAGCAAATCCTGAACCTGCTCCAGCTGACACACCGAGTCCAAAGAGTTCTGGACACGCCAGCGTTGGGCTTTAGTGGAGATCCCCCCTCGTTCCTGCAGGTCTTACCCCAGTAGGAGATTACGTGGAAGCATGCACCGAAGCTGTAGCAGATGCTCTCCTGGTCCTCTTTGTCGCCGACCTGCCCGTGGCCCATCCTGACCCTGTAGCCCTTCTGGAAGAGCTCCCCGGTGGATTTCTTGCGCCTTCTTGTATTGGAGAAAGTCTGAGAGTGTGTGCCTCCATCGGGGCCCCTGTACACTAACATCTTAGTGGGAATCATGTGGAAAGCAAACCAGCAACAGGTTGAAGATCTGCTTCACATCCAGGTCTTCACTGTTGAGAAAATATCCTCCTCCGAAAAAAAGAAAAAACACCCGGTAAACAGTCAGGTGCTTTTATCATATCTGCACCTGGCGTCTCTCCTTTGAAGAAGCATTTTGATGTGATTTACCTCAAACCTTCACAGTATCCTCACGGCGATCGGGTGCATTCGGCGAGCTTAAAGCAAACCCTTTTCCCATCAGGATATTAGAGTGTAAGCTCCTTTAGGATTCATCCAGGGAAAGGAAGAGTCTGTCCATCAGCTGGCCTCACAACGTAACCTACATCTCAACCCCTATAACACCACAACTGCTGTTCACAAACCAAATTTCATTCTCTAATCTTGGAACAAGAACAGCGTGTATCCTGTTCACAGCAGGACCACGGTCATGTCAACAGCCAGTGAAGCTGTGTATGGGAAAAATGAGGAGCTTTGGCAGTCGTCGTGTTTTTCTATGGATTTAGTGATTCAAACAATAATCCCTAAATTAATCACAGCTGATGTAATAACTGTTATTGTATTGTTAGGAACTCAATGCGCAGCAGGAAAAATGTCACTGTGGACAGAAAACACAGAGGACGACTGAAAACAATTCAGTCTCCAGAGAAATTTAAATGTGTCACTTAAAACTCTCACATCCCCATTTCAACTAAAAATATCTTTTCAGTGGCAAACAGTCATTCTGAGGAAAATTAATATGATTTTGTGTGAGAGAACTTTATTTTATAAGTCCTGTAGTTTACTATTGTGCATTCAAAGGAGCATTCATGGTTTAAATAACTTTGTATGTGTGATAAACTGAAACAGTTCAGTTGTATGTGAGAGTATTAAGGCCACTTGAGAAAACAAAAAACAGAGGAGGTGGATTTTTTTTCATCATGCACTTCAAGAAAAAAGTCGAAATGTCGAGAATAAATGTAATTTTGAGGATTTCCGGGGTCGATCATTTGAACTTCCGGATCAATAACAGCGCTCCGGTCTGTGGCGGCTACTTGTAGACGCCAATATAATTCGTATTGCGCGGAGGATGGGTTGTTTTGATTAAAAAAAAAAAAAAACAGCAGATTGTAGCTCGTTGTATGTGTTAACACGGTTGGAAAGAGGTATCGTTTGCTGTCTAACAAACCTTCGCTATTGATCCCGGAAGTGCCAATGATTGACCCCCGAAATTCTCGGAATTGCATTTTGACTTCATTAGCAAAATGGATTTCAACGTTTTTCTTGAAGTACACGATGAAAAAAAAATCTACGTCCTTTCATTTTTTTTCTCGAGTGGCCCTAATACTCTTCTGTACAGTTGGTTCACTTTAGAAGATGAGTAACAAAAGGAGTAATCTGAAAAAAATACTTTAATGGTGTTGTAGATCTTTGTTTTTTATTTTCTTTTTTAATTAAGGACGTTTCTAAATGAATAAAAAAATCACTCCTAAGCTTCACAGGTCACCACTGGGAGACAATCAACAACATGCAAGGCGTCACAAGCCAAAATGTATTGAACCATGACAGATATCAGATAAACATGCCAACATGATTTAAGATTTATTTTACTGCTGTGTCCTGCTGACCTAATATATAAAACACACAAAGCACAAACCTCCACCAAGGTAGAATCCAGCTGTTATAAACTCAACACTGCTGCCCTCATGTGGTCAAACAGCAGCATAAAGTTGTCGATTTTGGAGATTTAGAGAATTATTATGATCATATTTTTCTTGGGTCCTCAAGATTTGTTCAGTAGAGTTTTGGATATGTTGCTAAAAAGCAAATCAAAAGGCAGAAACAAACAGTATGTAACACAACACAACAAACTTTTCCCTTATACACAATCACATTACTACTTCCAGAAAATAACCTGTGTGTATTTAACTTGCAACCTTGGTAACCCGACCCCTGAGTTACAAACTGTTACTTTAGATCATTTGAAGACCTTTTGTTTAAGCCTCTTTCTACATTCAGGCCTTAAAAGCTGCAACATGTGGCCGCCACCGAGGCATGAATATCTTATCTGGAAGAGTAATGTGTTGGATTATTTCCACCGTCGGGAGATAAATGCGACGCTTATATTTCACACTTATACAAGGTCAGAGTTTCAGCGTCTAAGTCCAGTAAAAACTGTTTCTATTAGCCGCTGACAGTTGTTTCTGTGCAATATCTGATGCCACATTATACGCAACATCCAAAAATATGCCTGTCACGCATGAATGGGCACAACAGGAGAATATGTGAGTGTATCTGTGTCAAAATGTCCAGGGCAGGATTGGCAGACTGGCGGTTTTGGCCGAGCGCCTGCAGAAATGTGGACTTTTTGATCGGATGTGGGAATTCAACAGCTGCGAGCAGACGCCGCTGAGCTGGTTACAACCTCATCACCTGTTTGACCCCCAGTTTAACCAAACACAAAATCAGTCACTAATCCTCCACTCCCTGGACATACTGAGAGAGATTAACATTTTTTTTCTCCCCCCCAGTTGGAAAAAACACACAGCACATGCCAGTACATTTTCTCTGTTCAGTTTAAATAACAATATATTTTTTTATGCTGTAGATTTGGAAACAGATCAACCCCCAACTGTATGTCTTGCATCTTTGCTTTCCAGACAGCGATGAGTCAAAACAAGGAAAAACCCATTACACAACCTGAACAAACCAGTGTGCGTCCGATCCGATCTGCAGACTTGTGTACACACCGCTCTGAGCCTCAGCACCTGGTGTGTGACGGGGAAGTGCTGCATTTTTGTTTGGTGTGAAACACAGTGAAAAAAAAAAAAAAAAAAAAAGTGCGAGTCGTTCAGGGCTGAGCCGACAACAAACAGAGCACCACCTACACCCACACAACCAGTAGCAACACAACAACAGGGTGGGAACAGTAACAACTGAAGCTCGGTGCCTGCTCACACTGTTCGAGACACGAACTCTGGGAGATGCAGCCAAAACAATGGCTCGCACCAGAACTCATTAAAAGCCTAATGATAACCACTCCCACTGATCATACAGAGAGAGGTGGATCCTCAGGAGGCTGCTTGTAAAATGAGTAACGACAAGAGAAAATTGTTAAATCATGTAAACTTAAGCTGAAATGATTAGTTGATGTATTGAAACTATCTGATCATCAAATATCAAACCTTCATTCATTCATCACCTTCTATCCAATTGAATCACAGGGATCTGCTGGAGCCTATCCCAGCCAGGAACAGGCAAGAGGCGGGGTTAACCTTGGACAGGTCGCCAGCCAATCACAGGGCTGACACACAGACAGGCAGCCAACCACACTCACACCTGTGATCAGTTCAGACTCATCAGTTCACCTGACAACAAGCATGTGTTTAAACTGTGGGAGGAAACTCACACACAAGGAGAACATGCAAACTCCACACATAAAGGTCCGAGGTGAGATTTGAAGTCAGAAATTGTTGATATTTGAAGTTATGAACATTATCACTGAGTTTGGGAAATATAAGTTTGTGTATTTCCTGAGAGCTCATTCCAAGATTACGTAATATTGAAACTACTGTTATTAATATATCTGTAATCTGATGTATCTGCATCTGCTTGCTTTAAAAATTTATATTTATGTTTCTAATTCATCTTGAAATGTTTTGTACTCCTATTGACACTCTCTACTTTGTTCTATCTTATCTTAACGTGAACACAATAATTTTAAAACTTACATCTGACAGATGATTTTTCCTCTCATGCTCTCATTTCAACTGGAAAACATTTATAATAATAATAAATAATAATCTTTATTTGTAGAGCACTTTTCAAAGTAAAAGTTACACAGTGCTTTCCAGTGGGTTAATAAAATCCAGCACACAGAATGAAATAAACAAAGAAAACAAAATAAAATACAATATTGCACACAGATACTTAGAGACTATATGACAATTTGACTTAAATAAAAGTTAAATAAAATCAGGGCTCTTCAATTTATTACCTTTAAGTAGCTTTTAGCCTAAAACACCACAGCTGCTCCAAACTAAAATGGTTGTGATTCTCTGTTAGCACTGACTAATATGGTTATTATATGCTGTAGTTATCCAAATAAATATCCTAAAGCATGAAGATCAATAGCCAAGATGCAGAAAAAAAAAGATTAATGATCATGAATTAGCCACAACAAAACAGAAATTAGCCAAATAGCAAATCCACACAATAAACATGTGTTGCTTAGGAACCAGTGATACAGACTCTCCAAACCAGCATCCATTCAACAACATCCACCATGAAAAAAAAAAAACTACAAACAGCAGCAACTCCACCACACGTCCACTAGATGGCACCAGCAACCAGCAGTCACTTCCTCCTGATAACTTTTGCTGTTTTCACACCACAAGTCACAATTCATCATCCTGAGAAGAAGCACAGGCACATTATGCAAGTGCAGCTATCAAGCTGTCGCAGTAAAGTGGAGGGTGTTCATCGCTGTGAGAGGGGCTGCCGTCGGCTGCACATGGCAGCTTGTTCCTCGGCTGACAGGAGAAGAAAACGCCGCCATAAAAACCTGAAATGCAGCAAAAAAACTGATCCCTCTTAATCCTCTAATTCCTCACAGACCTCTCCGAGTGATGAGCTTCACACATTTAGCAGATTGACTCCTATTCTGGCGCTCGAGCCCCCAACAAAGCCTATTACCTTTTCTCTTTTTAATCCATTCGTGTACTTTTCAATCACAGCATGATTTCATTTGAGCGTTATCGCAGGTGTGTGCAGGAGAGGTGAAGGACAACCACAGGACAATGTCCACTGTCCACACCACCCACCAAGACACTACCAAACATGACATTCAGACCGACAGCATTTGATACTGTTGTCAAGCAAACCAGCATGAGTCCAACAAATGTAGCTCATAAAGCCTTTGAGTCATCATGCTAATCACTTCCCATGCTGAGTTTTGTTTTTTCTTTGATGCACTATTTTTAAAGTGTAACAAATTTTTCATGCAACATCCCAAAGTTCAATTCATGACAACAGTATCAAACTTATACGGCTGAAGGTTTTCCCTCCGGCATGACAACAAAATACCGTGAAGTTTGCTTTTTGCAGCTTCAGTGATGTGTTGAGATTATCTCACACAGCTGTAACACCAGAATAAACCACCGGGTGGCGCCACAGACTGCCAGTAAATAAACCCTCAACAGTCTGCGAGGGTCCTTCCTTACCAAGCCAGCTCCTGTTCAGGTACACCGACACAAACACCGGAGGAACCGTGAAGAAGTCCACCACCGAGTTCACCTCCAGCCAGAACCACAGCTTGTCATTGGCAGCTATAAACTGTGAGGAATAAATAAATAATCTGAATAACACCACAAAATAAGAAAGCAAAACATAAAATTTCCTTGAAGAAAAAATGTAGTTTTACTCCAGTTTTACTCACACGGAGGCCGAAGTACAGCAGGAAGAAGACGTTGAAGGCCATGTCGATCTGCAACGTGAAGTCTTTGTAGAAGTTCTGACAGGACTCGATTGGACTGTCAGACAGAGACAAAAGCAAAGTATGTTCATGTCCTAGGGTAGGTACCTGCACTCGCAAGAAAAGGTGGTGAAATTGATTTATTACATCAACATTTCATGAAAACTAAAGCATAAAAGATGCATTCTTCAGCTCCTGAAAATGCAGTTTTAAGATTTCCAAAAGAAGAGAAACACAAGTGTTCAAAAAAAGTGCAATAGTTGGTATTTTCCAATGGTTTTTCTGTTGAGAAAGTTCATGCATTTGTTGTCACACAAGCTTGTTGGTGTACCTGATTAACCCTTAAATAACTGCAGAAGAATATGTTGTGTTTCAGGTGAAAATGGTGCTGCTCTCCTTTCAGCATTTCCCATCTCACAGTCAACATTTCACAGCAATATTGGGTCAAACATGATGGATGTGCAGAGCCAAAGCAGTAGTTTAAGGGTTAAGTGCATGCAGGGTTCATGTCTTCTTTTATGAAATCAGGCAGCCATAGCAAGTGCTAGCAATGCAGTGAAGTCTCACCCTCAAACAGCTTGTATCTGGCACCAAGAATTCAAATAAAGAGAAATAGTTAACCATGTCAATGTGATAGGTTAGTATGGTTGTGTACTCATACACCTGGAAGTTTAGAAATATCTCTCACACCTAAAAATGAAAACACAGGCTTGTTGTACATTCAGAAGAAACTGTGTGGAGTATACAAAATCATTTGGATGAAAAGTTGAATCAAACAAATAAAAGCATGAAATATTCTTTATAATGGGAACAGTGATGGTTAGTTTGTTAAAGATGAAAGCAGCACTGTAATGATGAAACAATCGGCTTAGAAAACCAACAATTAAAATGTTTTAATCAATAAAATGTTGCTTCAGCTTCACAAATATAAGGATTTTCCTCAGTTCATGCAAAACAACAACACTTGTAATTTCTCTATTTTTAAAAGTTTCCACACTTAACATTAAATTGTTCAACCCAGAAAAATCACCTGTAGATCATCTGTTATTTGTGCAGTGTTGGGAACCATGACCTCGAATCACCCCGAGTTTCATGTGTGATTTTATTTTGTGAATCACTTCAGGTCCCACTCGTGCAGGTTTGTTTTCAGGTGACTCCTCCACCACCACCACCCCCCCACACTCACAAGCTTCACTAATGCACGCCACGCCACTCGACAGCTGCCGTCTCCTCTCTGCTGGTTAATACCACTCGGATTAAAGCAAATTGCTTTTGTTATGTAAAAATAAATAAATAACTAAACCTCTAATAGACTCTATGATAAAACACTGCAGTTCATAAAGGGATGCTAAAGTACCTGGGGATTATTCTGAACTGATCTGATGAACAGCAGCGACACTCGGTTGATCTTCTGGTTGATAAAGACGAACCGTCCTGATGTGCTGCACACACAACGTCTCCTCCTTATCCGGCGCATAATGGATCGAGCTTTACACAAGTCCTCAGAGGCAGAAGGTATATTACTCCTTAGGTTGCATTATATTAAGTATAATAAATAGTGTGTATTGTGGTTTTATTTTTTCCTGCTGTATCTGTGAGACTACACCAATTAGTACAACCTTGAACTGTACTACAATTTTATTTCCTCAAAAAGTTTAAAAGCTTTTATTCTTGTAACGAAGGTGGCAGCTTCCTGCTTTGCCACATTCATTGCAATAAATCAAGCGCGCCTTTGTTTTGAAATGAAAAACCATTTTAATAAAGAAAATATATATATAACCTGTAGACTGTGGGAATATTAAATACTAAATAACATTACTAACCTTTGTAGATTATTGGTTTTTATTAGTTTTGTTTCAATTTATTGTTTCTTGGGTTGAATATTCCCCCCCCCCAGATTGCTGACATCAGATCCAGCTGTTTATCATCTACATTATTGTTTTTAAAAATGACACTGAAGGTTAAGAAATAGAAACCTGAACCAATCTTCTTGGCGACACCTCTAAGAATAGTCCTAAAATACTGGATTGTTCTGCCCTCATTCGCCTTAATGACACGTCAGCCCTGCAAATCCCTGTCATCGCAGGGTGACAGACCATACAGCGGAGGCAGACCTGCCGTGCTAAATAATTGAGTTCCAGTAGGGTCTGCTTTGGAGGAGGACTAAGCCTGTTATGGATCAGAAACCCTCCCGGCCCACAGCAGCCACCGTCTCTCCCTCTCTCTCTTTCATTTAATTCAGCCTCAGATCAAACAGGACAGAGCAGATCACATGTGGAAGACCTTAATGCTTTCTGATGATGCTGCATGTGATTTATATCAGAGATTTAAAACCAAATGCTGAACAAAAGCCAAATCCACTGAGGGTGAAAGGTCACTTTAACCGGGTATCCTTCAAAAAGTCAATCCAGGTGCTGCTGTTATATAAAGAATATAAACAGGGTTTTCCAAGACTTTACAGAATTACCATATTTAGCCTCTTTTAGTTGATGGTGTTGGGAACAGTGAACAAACTTAGTGCCTCAGTTTTCTTTTTAAACACTGTATAAAGAATACAGCTTTTGTTTCTGGCTTTTAAAAACTTCTCATAACTCCCTGAACAACACTAATTACTACTTAGGTGATAACTAGTGAAGACAGTTTAATATCCACCAGTTAACAGAGGGAAAATATTCTGAATAGTGTTTGGACGAGGCCAACAAGATGTCACCCGCTGGTTTGTGGACTTGTGTTTTGAAGTCAGGAGTTTTCACCATGTTGGTCGTTTGGAGGAAGTGACCATATTTGGATATGAAGGGACGAGTGAGGAGGAGGAGGGTTAGCTAATTGGCGGTAATGAGCAACAAAGTTCCAACCACTGTAAAACAAACAGAAGAAGAAGAAGTGGCAGTTTGTCCAAGTAGAGTTGCCGTCGCTTACAGAAGACACCAGAGAGCACGCTTTTTGGTTTTTGCCTTTTTTTTTTAACGTGAAACAGCACGTTAGCCCTCACTGAACAGTCGACTGACAAAGTATTACACACACTCTGCAGGAAGAAGTTTTCTTTTCGGCGAAGCACTTCCAGCTTAAAATACCACATTAACGGGAAGCATACGATCTCCAGGGATTCTGCTAGTATTTCTTAATAAGCATTTCTTATACGATTACTCGATAGAATAATTGATAGAATACTCGATTACTACAATAATCGATAGCTGCAGCCCTACTCCAGTCTCATCTCTTTGGAGACAAGACCTGTCGATCAAACTAACCACACCGCTAATCTTCCTCTTTTTGAAGCCTAATATCTACTTCGTGATTTTTTTTTTTTTAGATGGACATGGAAAATAATGCACTGATGGAGTATCTCAAGATCAAAACTGAAGATGTTTGAATTAAGTCAATTAGAGTGACAGCTGTTTAAAGCCAGCATCTAGTGGCCATTGGGAGTATTACACTTCTTTTTTTTCCACTTTCCGAGACCCAGCTGCTTTATCAGTCGATGATTTCCTCCCAAAGTGGTAAAAATGTATTAATGATAATGACCCATTATTAAAGACATGTGCTAATGAGACTATTTCACATTCATCTCCTCTTTGGGGAACAAATGATGTCATGTTGACACCATCTGTGATAAGTTAAAATGAGGACAATGTAGCTTTACTTTACAGTGAATATTCTGACAATACAAAATCAAGTGTGAGTGTAAAAAGCGACTGCAAGTAGTGATAAACCTACAAAGATTTAGCACCTGAATCTGCAGCTCCCCCTCAGCTTTACACAGCTTTAGTGCTTTGATTCTCCCTTAATCGCTGTCACAGGCAGACAGACACAGGTAACAACCAGCACGGGGAACATGTTGGAGCATTAAGCAGCTGAGGAGAGGGACGTTTTTCTGTAAAAGTCAGAGTTAAACACAGAAACATAGCAAAAACTGAAGCGAGTGAACGCTGGGCTGACAAGTCATTTCAGGATAAAAACAGCAACAGACAGTTTTCAGCAAGTAGTAAACAATCCAGGTTATTTTGACTTAGGAATAATACAGGCTTATAATAATACTGAGAACTTGTCTTTTATTTATTTTACTGCATTTTTATTTCATTTTACTTGTTTTTGTGCAGCACTTTGGTAAATGTCTGTTGTTTTAAAAGTGCTTTATAAATAAAGATTGACTTGACTTGACCAACACAAAAACATAGTGTGCAAAATAAAACATAACTAAAGATTTATGAAGTAAAACTCCGACTAAGACCCGACTTGGTCTCTGCTGCTGGGAGTGTGAGTCTCAGTGTAAGTGGGTCTGCTGTGTTGACGTCTCTCTCTGTGTCGCCTCCAGTCAGGTCAGCCTGTCCATCATATAACAGCCCCAGCAACCCCACAGGACTAATTACAGGAAGGGCTGTATCTGTTACAGTCTGCTGCCACTTAGAAGCACGCAAGAGAGCAGCTAACAGGCTGCTCTTTGGCTTTAAGTACTCGGCTTGTTGGGCTGACAGGTAGTGAAAAAATACTGCCTGAATAATAGAAAGACCTGGATAAGAGTGAATAAAAACTCAGGACAAAGCACCTGCTGGGATGATTATGAATATGAGTCAGAGAACAGGTGCTGCAGCATCGTCCCTCATTGTGTATTTAACAATGTGCTTTTTCTTACGTGTGAAAAGGTTAAACAGAGAGGTCGGAGGTCACCCTTCATCAGGAGAAAAAGGTACCGGGCGCCGCTACAAGCCAGATCTGAGAACAGGAGGCCACAGATGGCATCTGTGAGGGTGTAACTCTACCTGAGCTCGTCCAGATAATGAAATGAGATCATGCTCGCAAACCACATCAGCCCGGCCTTGAGCTGTACGCAGTCCTGCGAAATAACAAATAACCCCAACGCCCGCCTCCAGGACCTGATGAGACGACTTTATAGCCCATTTTCTCTTCCCTTCCTTAACATTACTCCCAGTGGGGACTCCCTCTGGGCTCAATAGAGGCTTTTATCCTCCCGTATTTTGCTCTACTTCTTAATGGCACTTCCCGTCCGAACACCACCGGGCAGCAGTAACAGTACACTGTCGGACGCGCAGCTAAAAGGGGTTTCCGCTTCCTGCGCCGTGATGAGCGATGGCGATTGTTTCCAACAGGAACTTTCCAGCCTGTTTGGGAGTCTGATCCTTTCATTACAGGGATTAAGCAAATTTCATCTGTGAGCACTGGCTGCTCGTCCGTAAGCCCGGAGCAGTTCACCTGGAACAATACAGCGAGTACGGCCTCACAAACGCCACATACCAAGCACTCAGGGTTATTAAGACTATATGCAGGATTATGATGAGTGTAGGGAACAGTTACCAGCCTAAGAGGAGGTCATAAATGTCAAAATATAAACATTTTCCTGGTGAGCTTTTGTGATCTTTACAACTGAAGCAACATCATTTTTCCCGCAGGGTTTTAGTGATGCAAACTGTAATATGACCATGACACAAAGTGAAGGATACAGGCTCCTCAATTCTTGATTTCTCGGTTAAATTTCTCAGTTTTATCCATCTTCACTTGCTCTGGTTGTTGCTCCAAGGCTGCACTCCTATTTCCATAGCTACATCTCAAGAGCAGATCTGAATCTCACGGTCAAATGACAAATTTCACCTTGAGAGAAACATTTTCTACTTTAAATTCGAATAATTGGTAAAAGCAGTCGTGTATGTGTGATGTGTGCACACGTCATCACAGATACTCTGCACTGGGGTGGGACAGTAGAGGGTTAATGCTGAGCTGTAAGGCAGAGCAGCATCAGGAGTGAAGGATGGTAGAAAATAAAATACTTACTCAGAGGAATCTATGAAGTATATTACAAGGGCTCCAATGCTGAGAGCAAAAACAAGCACCACCTAGAAAAAAAGGAAAAAAAAGACAATTTTAGTGAAGTTTGTAGCACTAAATTATCCAGTAAATACTTTCACATACACACACACAAAACTGGTTTGGAAGCAGACAGCGAATATTTAATCTTTCAGTGCTTTAGGGAAATGGGAAAAGGAGGACAGCAGCCTGTTGACCCATTTGGCTGGCAACACAAATTTATTCCAATATTTAAAAATGATCAGGAGCTTACAACAACATATTACAACAAGCTGTTTTGTCGTTGATTACACTTTTGTGTGCTGCTTTTCAAACACGATGAAACAAATGTGTCAGTGCTTTTGATTGCAGTGGGATATTTTTTTATGGTTGCAAAGTGCTCACACATAAAACAAATAGATGACTGTAGAATAAAAGAACATATTAGCAAAATTAAATCGCAATATAAAACAAACACAATCAACACAGAGACAGAATGTGACAAATTTAAGAAAAGTAAGTAAAAAAATATTATTTTAGGCAAAAACAAAACAAAATTTGCTCTTTTTGATTAAAAAGATAGATCAGTATAAACTGAATATATCTGGATTTCTGGATCTAAAGAGGAATAACTATAACTGTCAAAAAGGGCTGTCAAAATTAATGCATTAACACAGATTAATCTATCATCATATTAATCTGATTAATCTGATTACCATATTTTCTGGACTATAAGCCGCTACTTTTTCCGACGCTTTGAACCCTGCGGCTTAAACACCGGTGTGGCTCATGTATCGGCTGCACAAAGCTCGTTAGCTTTTTACAAGCTAGCAAGCTC
>OOFC01049409.1:9337-36084 GCA_900323345.1 Pseudochromis fuscus | reverse complement strand
TGGAAAATCCACTTTTTAAAGTTTTGTATATGAACTGTTTGGTATTGACCTCCAACCACTGACTGTGAGATTTTAAACCATCTCATTGTTGCTGAGCTGCTTGAAGAGAAATACCTGGTGTAAAACCAGCTGATCTGGACTCTGCTCTACTGTGAAGTAACAAGATCTCAGACGGCATCTGACAGGGTCTGACAGACGCTGTATCAGCCAATCCCTGCAGAGTATCCCACGTGGTCTAACACAGTCGTAGTCTAGGCTCCGCCTCCTTGGATTTCTCTGTTACAGAGCAGTTTAGCTGCAACATGAGTGCAGCCAAAACTCAGTCTGAGTTGTAAAAACCTCACATTTCATGACACAGGCTGCAGCCTCACAGTGGACTGGATTCATCTCATTTACCATTCCTCGCATTGCGCTGGTTTCCTGGTTACAGCGACGGCGTCATTACATCAGTGCAAAGCAACAGAGGGGAGCGCATTAAAGCTACAGGCACTGAAACCAGTGTGTTCCCAGTGGAGGTGATAGAGTGATTTTGAGGCAGACGTCATACGTCATCAAAGTTCTAGAGGCGCATAAGACTTTTTTAAACTTCTCTGAAAACCAGGGAAGTCATCAGTTCATCAAAACACCAGTTTGGACAGATTTGCAATAAAATGACTTGTTCACAACGGACACTGTAGCAGATAACATCAGGAGAAAGTGTGTTTCAAACTAAATGAGGTGGATTTCATCAGGTGAGCATGATGCAGGGCCCTGCTATCATGCTGTGTTTCATCTGTGCCTTTCTGTCTTTAACAAGTAAAGCATCTATTTGTGGAAATCAAAATATTGATCTGCTTTCCTTTCAGATACATCTCTACTTGTTACTCTTTGCCCAGTATCCACTTAGATTGTCCTCGGCTGGTAATGACGGCTTCCTGTCCCAGTACTGTCAGACCTCTGGAGCACTTCTGGGTGAAATACACCCTGATGAACAACTTGCAGGACTTTCTGGCCGTCCGTCTGATCTGGAATTCAGAGGGTGAGAAGCACTGCACAGTTCCTCATTTCCTACCTTCAGCTTTACTCAAAACTGCAATAATACCTGGATACATCTTTGCAACTCTGGTCTTCCTATGCTTGTTAGCCCACTCTTAGAAGTGGTATATAATGTTTAGCCCCCGCTGGTGCATCTGGAACTGCCCCCACTGACAATGACAGAAAGTACTGCCACCACCCTGTCTCAGGACCCATCTCACTTAGCAGTGCAAGTGCTGACTTATTGAACTGCCACAACTTATCTGAATATAGTCTTGTTGCTTAGTGTGGTCACAGTTTATCATGTTCTTGTGGCTACTTCCAGCTTTTCATTTTCATTTTCACGTTTTTACAAAAGCTTCCACTTCCAGAATTTTCTACATAAGGTCAAATGTGTTTATTTTATTATTTGCACAGGATTAAAAACAAGCAATAATACTAATAGAAACATCAAAGACAGAAAGAAAGAGGAAAAACAAACCAACAAGCAAAACATCCGAGCAGTGCAGTACTGGCTTCCACTGAATGCAAATGCAACATGTATCATCAGTTTCGCCATCAAAAATTCATTCTGAATATGAAGAAACCAGTGATTTTTTAGTTTATTCCTAAGTATGGACCGAGATGGAGAGATAAATACCAGGTGCTGGTGAGATTTGCAGAGCTCTGCACCACGTACTTCAGCAGAAATTGACCCCTAGTGGCGAGATTCTCAGGCAGTTTCTCATCCTTTCTCCTCCCTGTGCTACACCTGACGTCCATCTGCCCATTCATCCATCCTCCAGTTCATGAAGGAAGTCAGCAGGACCCCAGTATGGGAGCAGTAGTGTGCCGGTCTCCCCTCAACAATCTTGGACAGTGCAGGAAGGGGTCTACCCTCTCCTTCACGGTGGCCTTCCAGATTCTCAGGACTGGACTTTTTGAGGTACAGGAGGAAATATTTCCTCTGGAAACTTCAAATTAATTAAGCACAGTTCCAACACTGAAATATTCAACAACATTTGAAATCTGATAGTGAAGTGAAGTGCAGTAGAACTTGTCCTGAACCCATCCATCAAAGCAGTTATTAATTCTGTCTCTACATAGTAAAGTGGTTTGACAGTATTGTTTGGTATGAACACGTTTGTCTACATGTCTGTGTAAAAGACACCTGCTACACACAGTAATACTCCTCCATGTTGTCCATTGCTGTCTTTTTCCATGACCATGCTCTAGTTGAGCCAGCATATGAAACTGAAGCTGCAGTTCACAGCCTCTGTCTCCTCCCCTTCTGCTGAGCCTCCGTCAGTATCATCCAGCCCTGGAGTCGGTCGGCTGCTGGACAGACACAGTGTGGGCCGGTCTCAGAGCTTCTCCCACCAACAGCCCTCCAGGTCACACCACTTCAGGTACAGAAGGTCCATGTGCAGCAACATCTGGTTCCAGCATCTCTTTGTCAGCACTGAAAAAAGAGCATGACAGACAGTTAAATTTATTTTATTTGTGTAAATCATCAAGTCACATCAAGACACTGCACACATCTGCTGGACATTAAAGGCAGTTGCTGAAACTCCACTTTGATCCTGTATTTCAGTGCCTTAGTAACACTCTGTGACAGCTGGAGTCAGAACAGGCTGTTTTCAGTGCCTGTAGCTTTAAGGCGCTCCCCTCTGTTGCTTTGCACTGATGTAATGACGCCGTCGCTGTAACCAGGAAACCAGCGCAACGCGAGGAATGGTAAATGAGATGAATCCAGTCCACTGTGAGGCTGCAGCCTGTGTCATGAAATGTGAGGTTTTTACAACTCAGACTGAGTTTTGGCTGCACTCATGTTGCAGCTAAACTGCTCTATAACAGAGAAATCCAAGGAGGCGGAGCCTAGACTATAACTGTGGGATACTCTGCAGGGATTGGCTGATACAGCGTCTGTCAGACCCTGTCAGATGCCGTCTGAGATCTTGTTACTTCACAGTAGAGCAGAGTCCAGATCAGCTGGTTTTACACCAGGTATTTCTCTTCAAGCAGCTCAGCAACAATGAGATGGTTTAAAATCTCACAGTCAGTGGTTGGAGGTCAATACCAAACAGTTCATATACAAAACTTTAAAAAGTGGATTTTCCATAATATTTGAAATGGTCACATTAGTTTTAAAGCCACATCCATGTATTTGGTAGACAGCAGCTTGTTTCCACCTGTGAGTGAGGTGGTACTTCCTGTTGAGGATGAATGCCACAGCTGCCAGCATCTTGCTGAAAGGTTTCATTAGCCCCTAACTCAGGGGTCTGCAACCCTGGTCCTGGAGAGCTGCAGTCCTGCATGTTTTAGATGTGTCCCTCTTCCAACACACCTGACTGAAATGACCAGCTCATCACCAAACTCTGCAGAAGCCTGCTAACGATCCTGGTCTTTTCAATCAGGTGTGTTTGAAGAGGGAAACATCTAAAACCTGCAGGGTTGTGGCTCTCCAGGACCAGGGTTGCAGACCCCTGCCCTAACTGATGTTCGGGTCAGGACTACACAACCCTTGGACATTTATCCAGCTGTAACTCAGTCAGTGAGGCATCTTATTAGATGGACAGTGGAGATATGTACAGATGGACTTACTCTTCACTGTGTGTCTGCTGGTTTCAGGTCAGGCAGTGTGATGGAGTGTTGGTCCACCACTTCTCCTGCAGGATGTGTGGGCAGAGGCCTCCACACTGACCACACCCTCATTCCACTGGAAAAAATAGCAAAGAGAGAGTGTAAGGTGTTAGTGCTGGAGCCAGTGCAAGAGGCACACAGCAGGTAAGCAGACTATCTGAAAAATAACACACATGTACACACCCACATAGACATTACACATACCTACAGTAAAGAAGGGAGAGGAAGGAGGTGCCCGGGTCGTAACACTACGTATGTTCAGTGTCCAGAAAAGCTACAACTTCAAGAAATGAACATCAGAATGGAGAAACACAGTGAATGCAGATGTGTCCACAGGTGCATGCTGGGAAAGCACAGTTCATTCTGATTTTGTATCAAGATGGAAAGAGAAAATAGACGGTACTGCAGGGGAAAAGATGGAAGTGACTTTCAGAGAGAAGAGCTTGTAACAATGCTGTAAGACAGCAGCTGTACTTCCTGTCAGACTGTCTGACTGTTGACAGTCGCAGAGAGGGACACTACAGCAGGCCTGTGGTGGATGAACTCCTCATTGCAGATGTCCAACCACTGGCACTGGTCTGCAGAGATATGTTATAGTCTGTATTCTCAACAAGTGGCTGAACGGCTGACCTCTACAGTGCGCTGTACTTCTATGTTGTAGGGGCTGTTCTGCTGACATGTTTTCTCTTGTCCCCTGTGAGGGAAGAGTGACTGATTGGAGATTTTGGACCATTGTGTTAAACAGTGTTCTCAGCCTTGACAGCTCAACACCAAATGAGGGAATAGCTTTAGACAGAAAGGTGTTGCATCTCTGCAGGAGAGCTTCTGAGGCCTCTGAAAATAAATACCAACCTGCATTAAAGCTGCTGTTGCAGCACATGGTGATACAGTGTACACTCCTACTGTTCTGGCAAAGTTCTGACTTGGAGTTGAATCATGTGACCTCGGTCCTCACTCTCTTTCTGCTGTTAGATGACCTTTTAATCACCCAGCCACCACAGCCTGCAGTCAGTCCTGGATGGAGTCTAATGAGGAATGAAAGCAGAAGTGATGCTGTGATGCAGACTGAGCAGGGACCATGTGGATGGATGCTGCAAGGAAAGCCCCATTATTCAATTTACTGTTTTCTTCAACTTCAATAGAAGAGTTACCTCAGAATCAACATTCCTTTTTATTAGTTTTTATTTGGGCTTTTCCCCCTTATTTACATTTCAAGTGTCTATTTCATTTCTGTTGGTATTTCTATTGTATTCTCATTTGAATTGCCTTTGTTGCCTGGTTTAAATTATATTCACACTTCCTCCTTTATTTCCAAGAAGGGTTGGGGTTTCCTGAAGCTTTTTTGACATTTGTCTTTTCATTTTTAAGGTAATTATTGTTTACTTACAAAGTATGATTAACCTGAATGGCTTGAATACTTTTGAAAAAACAAACAAAAAGGTTTTATTTACGAGTCAAATGAGTATTTCTGTGAAATAATATTATTTTCCATCAAAGCTGCAGTGGGAAAAAGAAAAGTGCTTCACTGCATTTCAACATGTGAACCATGTAGCAGACGAGGTTTTACACCTTGTACAGAAAACACAAAACCAACACAGAAAAAATAGTTTTCCTGGTTTGGTGAGAAAAAACCGAGTGGCCTGCATTGAGCCATGACCCTAACCCCCTCAGCACCTTTTCATACACTGGACCATCAACTGAATTAGACCTGATTCCTAAACTTCAGCTTGTGGTGGGAAGATTTGTACACGCCTGAAACCTTCAGGTTTTTTTCTCAGTAAAGAAAAAACAGGAAGAGCGCAGGTTGTTACAGCTGCATGGGAAGATTCAGCTCTTTTCATAGGCCTAGAATCTTTTGCTGTCTGCATACTTTTGGTCATGTGGTTTATGATGTTGAAAAAGTGAGTAACCAGTAGTTTATAACAATAACTTCTACAGTAAATAAGATCCAACACGCCACTGGAACAGACCTGGAGCTGTTCAGTGTCAGTGTTAAGCTAACTGGTCTGTGCTGAACATGTCAACATGCAGATATGATTGTGGGTAAGACAAATGGAGGGAGATCCTGCATATGCCAAACTGCTCCTTATGTAAGCTATGAGCACAGTGAGGTGCTGCTCTGTATCCTGAAGAAGAAGAAGACTCTTTATGTTTTGTTGATTAGATCCTGGAGCGTGTACCGCCGCAGACCTCATCAGGAGTATGTCACACTTTGAACTGGATGTGTTTACACTGGATGACAGCAGCATCTCTGGTGTCTTGCACCTTTATAGGAGAGAGGTTTGTACAAAGACTGACATTCACTGGATAAAAGTTTATTTTTACATAGGACCGTTGAAATGGGTGTGACAGCCCAGTAGTTTTTAGACCTGCAGACTTGAATAAATCTATTTGTCTCAAAGCTCTTTATTTATTGTTAGTGTTGCATTGTTGGTTTGGTGTTCGGCAGAATGAGGTTTTTAATTGATGTTTTTGTCTTTTGTTGACTGCTCATATACACTCCGTGTAATCTCTTCATTTCATTTTCCAATAATTCAAATGTGTTGAATAAAAGCTGAACGTGACATTTATATTTATATCTTTTGAGTTTTTAAAAAAAGATCCTGGAAAATTAGAAAATGATTAAAATGTCGCACATCAAGCTGTCCTGTAGAAAAATTCCTGAATGTGAGCACTACATCTCTGTGGTGTTGATGTGGACTGTGGTGTAAGATGGTAACACCATGTGACCTTCCACACATGGTCTCTGGTCATTTTAACAGTTTTGTGGATTTTGTGGAAACACATGTACAGCTCAGAGTGCGAGCAAACACTCTTCTCCTTAAGGACTTTGTGTAACTGCTGTACAAGGGTGAAGCCATCATTTGTAAAACTGGATTCAGAATGTGGAATTATTGGAGGATATGAGGGAGACTTTAATGACCATATCATCATATCAGGCAGCATCTCCTTTGTTTTTTTTTGAATGAATTTTCTGTTTTGAAAGGCTGTTGAGACAGATACATCCCCCCTGTGTTAATACCTATTTTTGTACTTGTGTAAAAAAAACATGATGTGAGACCAGCTCCAGATCCTGGACACATACAGAATCAAGTTTCCACAAACTCAAAAATGGTCACAAAGTGTTTTAACTCTTAATTTTTAAAAGGTGTGGGATGGGGGTGATACTAAAAGAAAAATCTTGGATACTGTCTGAGATTAAATATTAAATTGGCAAACTCTCATGTAGTTATCAATTTGTGAGTCACTGGTTTTTGTTGAAGTAGTCCCATCACCTGGTAGGTTGGACCAACAACCAGCACCACACTCACAACAGTTTCTGATGCACAAACAAAATCCAATGGTTTTTTAGCTTGTGTGTTTTTTCTTCTGAATACTTCAGTTACACAGTGCCGATGACATTGTTGTGGGTCTGTGTTATTTGTTCAAGTACTGGAGCACAAGTGTCTGTCTGTCTGTCTGTGTCTGTGTGTAATCATGTGACACACCTGAGGCTCATCACCCCCAGTCCACCACACTGCAGTACATGTGTTCGCTCCTGATTTCCAGCCTTCCCCGGATCGTTCACTTCCCTGACTTGTACAGAGGTTAAGGCTGATTCTCTCTCCTTACATTTTGTCTCTGAGCTCTTCTCTTGGTAACTTTACTTTTCTTAATTCTAGTCTCACCAGCTCCTTTATAAAGCTCACTAACTCAAAAAACAACTTGAAAGTAGCACACACCACTTCCTATGCAAAGGTCGTGATCTATAGAAATAATCTTGGGGGAGAATGTGCACATCGTACGTCAACTTTAATCCTTGGCCAGGGGACACTGATCGATAGGTGTTGAATTGAAGCCAGAATCGTCTCCTACATTTAATTACATAACAGTCCTATCTAGACCCGCGTATCACAAACGCCACCATGAGCCACTAGGCCTACTACTGTGTGCACAATGTTAATGAATCATACTTCTATCTTCAGGTGATATGGAGCAGTGGATAACACTGATGGATTAGTATTAATGGTGACAAGGTGTGCAACAATCATTCTAATTGTTGAATAAACACATTAATGTTGCGATGACACTCGTGCGTAATGCTGCACAATGGATGCGCTGCACTGCTGGAAGAGGATGTAAATGATCGGATCAGGATGGAGAGAGTCTCTAGGTACCACCAAGATTTCCTGGCCTATGATGATGACTGGCTGATAAGCCGGTTCAGATTCCCTAGAGCAGTGCTCTTGGATCCATGTGCTGAACTGAGCCCAGTGTTGGACAGAACCACCCGCCAGAACCGCACCATCCCGCTGCAGATGCAGCTGCTGACCACTCTGGGGTTTCTGGGAACCGGCTTCTTTTAGCCAACAGGTATGTGTGATATGATTAGCAATATGTCATTTTACATTTTCTGTCTAAAGTCCCTTTTGGGTCTGATATAATAGTTACATTTCCTGCCCTTAGCTCTGGGATATCACAGCTGTTCTGGACGGCATTATAAACACAACCAGTCCATACTGGCCAACATTAACAGGCAATTTGCAGCAATGTCCAGTTTCCCAAATGTAATGTGGCGTGAGTGACGGCCCTCAGGTTGCTATAAGGACTCTGACTGAAGATGAATGTGCATACAATCAATTCACAAATGATTTATATGGTTTGGACAAATGTAGTGTGATGGCCTGGGTCAACACGTGACTCATCCATCCTGCACAGCAGTGTAGGGATCAGACTGGAGGAGGCGCTGTGTGTGATGGCTGACTCCTGGTTAAACTCTGCTGAATCCAAACCATTAAAGCCTGTTTCATAATTACTGTTGTGTTATAACTTGCAGAGGACGTGTGCTTTAATCTGGCCCATTCTGACCCGTTCATGAGGTAGCCTACTTTGCATTGACCATTCAGGGTAAAATGTGGGTGTGTAGAGGGCGAGATGTGAGATGAATCCAGCTGAACAATCTTCCAGGTGGTCTGATTTATAAAGGCCAAAGTTGTTGCAGGTGTGCTTACGTACAGTTTTATCAATCTGATTATTTTTTGGTGCCCATACACTTTTAGTATGAATCCTACGCAGTGTTTTATAAATGAGGACACTGACTTGTCCAGCCACATCCCCTGCCCGCCTGCTCTGATCAGTTAGTCTGCTCCAATCACTTGCTTGGACATCCATTCACGACACGTCCTCCCACTGTGCCATAGATCTTCTTCCTGGGACACCTCCCCCACCAACCTGCTGTGTGATGTGTACACCTTGGTGCTTTGGCAATGATCAGGTCCTGTGTTCCTCCTCCCAATTAATTATGATGTTGGTAGCACAACTGTTGGTGTGAAGCTGACACTAGGGAAGTGGAGGCATTGGCTGTAAGTGCTGAACAGCCCCTCACAGTCTGGACTGGTCCTAAGAACCTTGTCTCCATCCAAACAGCAGAGCACTTCAACTCCTGTCAGGCTCGGTGGGCACAGCTCTGAGGTTGGATTAACTTTACTCTAACCTCTCCACCACCTGCACGGATCACACAGGGACCAGTGTGGTATAGACCTGGGACTCTGTCAAACTGGTGTGAGATCATAACAAAAATCAAAACTTCATCATTGCGACACCATCCTGACTGTCAGTTCATGTTCCTTTGTATTTAGTGGATTGGATCTGGAAGGTGTGACCCAAAAATAGATTTACCACTTTAACAAAGACAAACAGATTTTTATTATTTGCAAGCATTTCATTCTAAAAATACATACACTCAGTAAAAGACAGAAAGGATCAGGACTGTGTAGATTAGGTGTTAACGTTGGACTAAAATAACATCAGGTATAAGTTAAAAAAGCAACACTTGGGCATGTGAACCAGACCGAGAGCAGAACAGTTTGACTCTTCACTGAACAAGTTGTTGAACAAACTGCTACGTCCAGATTTGTCCTCACATCGGAGTCACTTGGTGATGTGTTTGGTCATCTATGTTTTTATATGGAACACCTAAAAGAAAATATGGGAGAGATATTAGAGCTGTGATACTGCAGTATTCACAAGTATTCAGCACATAGGAGACACATGGTTTGTTCAAGCTCGTGTCTGAGGAACCAGGATGTAGAAACACATCATGAAATTATTTGAAGGTTCTTTTTTTTCTTGCCTTACTTTTTTTTTTTAAAGCCCAAAATGACGAACTCACTCATTGGTTTACTATTAAGTGACTTTCCCCTGAAGGCAGGTGTATTCAGACAAACAGAGACACAGCTGCTAGAAGCAGCGTGGAGGCTCTGTCACATGAACCTGAAGCAGTTCTGCTGGATCCTCCTTCCTGATGTGTCCTCCCTCAGGCTGCTTCTCCTCCTGGTTTCTTTCTGTGAAACGGTTTTCTCTTCCTACTCTCACCAAACACTACAGGAGGGGAACTGTTGGGTTTGACTTTCATCATTTGGATACTACTCTAAACTCTGGTTTGTTTTGTTTTGTTTTTTTAATGTAAAAAGCCAGAATTGAATTGAAGTAAATTGAAATGCAGCCTATACAATGATACTAACGTAACATATTTCTGCTCAGCATTTTATTCAGTGTCAGGAAATGAAAAAAAAAATAACAGCACTTTATGAACACTACTACTAACAGTAAGTAAATGTAGATTTTTAAATCTCATCCCCTAAAATTTATTGAAGTGTATTTTTCAAATTCTTATTTCTTACTTGTTGATTTCATGCTGAGCTTCTTCTCCTCAAACGTCTTTTTCCTGTGGAGAAAAATGGACTTGAGACTTGAACATGAACATGACCGACACATTGCACCTGCAGGCAGGAGTGCAGCAGATTAGTCCATAAAGAGTGAAGGTAGGAGACAGTCAGTGAATCAAGCCGTTCCCCTCCCAGTGCTGATACACAGACTCCCAGAAACTCCCCAAAAGATGATGGGAAAGAAATTTGTAATTTTCTCTCACCGACTGTGAGATGACTGCTGCTTCTGAATTACATAAACTTGTGATCTGGAATGAAAGTGAAACTTTTTTCTTACTATTCACGTTGTTGCTGCCGAAACAGAACTGAAACAAATTCACATCATCTAGACCCGCAGTACAAGTACTCCTGGCTGTACTTTTTCTATGTATTTCTGAAATATCTGAGCCTGGTACGAGTGTACTCTGTTTGTTTAGTAAAAGACAGAGGCAGTGGTGAGGCTGCATGTCAGCCAGCAGTTGTAACACACACACACATGTAAGCTCATGCTTCCACACTCACAATGTGCTGACACTTACTTGTTTTTGGATTTGCAAACACACACAATAGTGATCACAATCACAACGACAGCAGCTGTGACCAGGACCGCAATCACGATTATCCACTTGGTTTCTGTAACAAACAACAATTCATTAAGGACACAGACTGACTCTCACAGCAGTAGGTGAAGATTTAGGAGTGAAACAGCTGAACTGTCCAGTGAATACTATAGTCTGACAACAAAGTTTTTCTTGATTCCCTACAAAATGAAGCAGATGTGTGATCAGGCCTCACCCAGTCCTCCAGGAGCCACTGGAGCTATGAGTGTTTCACAGTTGGTGCCCTCGTGGCCCTCTGCACACTGACAGGTGTACGTGTTGTTGCTGGTCTCTGTACATGTGCCACCGTTCTGACACGGGTAACTCAGGCAGGGACTCGCTGCAACACACAAGACACTGAAAAATCACTTTGTGTTTCTCTCTGACATCAGTCACTATAACCTCCAATCCTACTGTCCCAAACCTCCACCAACCCAAATTTAACCTGAAGCTAATCTTACACCAACTGTAACAGCTCTGTGAAGGCTGAACAACATTGTTCTCAACATGTAGTTTAAAGAACACAATCGGTTTGCTTTACAGTAATTCTCCTTGATCTGATAATAAATACATCCTGTTGACCAGCTGACAAAATTATTATCAAGAGAGGAGCTTTCTTTTTCCTCCCTTGTGACTGTGACTGTGACTGTAGACAGACTTACATCCCATCACATTATGAACTAGAAAAGCACTCAGAGAGCGCAGACCTCCTCCAAGTACTGTTAAGGCCAATTCATATTTTCCACGTCCGCATGTCCACGTTGGTGCACGAGGATCCGCGTCACGTAAATGTCGTCATCAAACACGTCAGGAAGTGCTGGAGCGGACAGGTGTGGAGGTGTCCATGTACAGCTCAAAAAGTGTGACCGCGTCGCCTGGGAGCAGAGGGCGCAAGCAACTGCACATGTGTAAAAATCAATACAAGCAACTGCACTGCACTTGCGCTAGCATATCAACATGGACGCCTCTGAGGAGAGACTCTGCGAGGAGAATCCTTCAAAAAATTCCTGGATCCAGACGGTGATCCGGATCACTTCCAAAATCTAATCATTTGTTCCTTATCCCCATCTGGACAATCCCTGAAAATGTCATCTAAATCCGTCTGTAAGGTTTTTGAGTTATTTTGGAAACCAACAGACAAACCCTGGCAACAACATAACCTCCTTGGTGGAGGTAATAAAAGCACACACACACACACACACACACACACACACACACCTCTGTAGCAGTCCCGTTTGAAGTCATAGATGGTGCAGACATAACCATCCTGGCAGGTCTTGGGTTGGCACACGGTGCCGGTGGTGGTGCATTCACAGGCCTCAGAACAATCCTCAGTCACAAACTTGTCGTTCAGCTGCAGGATGAAGGGAGAGAGGAAGCTGATGAGCTGATGTCATTACACAGAGTGTAGAAAACACTAAGTACATTTTACTGATGTAATATCAAGTACAACTCACTTGTCAGCATCAAGTAAAATGTAGGCTACTTATCACTGTACTGAACTTATTTAGAGGAATAACTTGCTCTAACTGTCATGTTTCTGAGGGAAGAAACTGAAGTACTTGAGAACACACACACGCACACACACACACACACGCACAGAGGCTGCAGCTGAGGTTTGAACTCAGAACCTTCTGGCTGTGAGGCCACGGTAGTTTGCAGTGCCATTATCAAAGTCACACTTCAATAGAAGTAAACCTCCAGCCCCTTTAAATATTCAGTAAAACCATCGGTCTCTGTGAAGCTCTGCAACATTTACAGCCTGTCAGTGAATACCTCGAGTTTAAATTGTATTTTTAAGTTCATGTGTGAGTGTGTTTATGAAGTGATATAAATAGTATGTGTTACGGACATGGTTTGGGTTGGTGCAGAGCTGGTGGTGGGTCTGGCTGCAGCTATGCTGTGTGTGGCTGCTTGGGGACAGTTGGGACTACAAATCCCAGCAGCGTTCTCGGGAGCCCCAGTGCTTCAGGCGTGGTGGGCACCTGTGATTTGAAAAACTTGCCAAAGGGAGTCACTGAACCGGCGACAGCAACATAACGACTGCGATGAACCAGCGTACATCAAACACTGGTGAAATGTCTCAGCGACTCATCTGTCTCTCTCCAACAAAACCAACAAACTGAATCACCCAGTGACGACAGGGCTGGCGGCGTCTCCAGGCGAGGAACTGGACGCCACCTGCACCACAGTGAGTAGCATGGCTGCCTCAGCAACCTGGGTTCACCGTCACCAGCCAGCCCTGCCGGTGTGTTTTGTTTCCTTTATATTTTTAGGTTGTGCCGCCGTGGTAGTTGGCCCTGGCTAAAGGGTTACTGCCACTGCACCGTAACAGTATGAGACCACTCCAAATCAAACATGCTCTTTGAACATGAATTGAATTATTACCTTACTAATGGATTCTCACTGGATCTTAATGTTACAGTGTTACAGTCTCCAGACGTCAGTGTCATCAGTCACACAGTCTCCGTGGAAACTAAAGGACACTTACTGGATAGTATCTGTTGGAGAAGGTGCAGCCACACTGGGTGTATGGCACACAGTTCCCCTCACTCATGACAAAGCCTGCAGCACACTGGCAGCCCTCCACACAGGAAGTGGTGTCACAGTCAGAGGGTGCAGCCAGGTCAGCGCAGGAGGCGGGGCAAGCTGACATACAGGAGGAGTAAGTGCTGTTGGCATCACAGGAGAGGACTAGGAGAGAAGGAAGAAGCATTCAGAAGTCTGTCTCATTTGAATCATCTCAGAAAATGAGCCAAAAACCAGAGCAAGCCTTTCTGCAGATGCTAATGATATAATTTACAGAGGCCTCCCTGGGTGTCTCTGTAGTTTTAAGGTCCTAACATTCATCTGTTCCTTCCACCTGATGTGAGTGCACCGTGTCAGCTCCTCACCACAGCCCAGCTGCTGCCTCCAGGCTCCCAGCTCCACTCCGGCCTCCTGACAGGCGGCAGCGTACGCTTCATAACTGGCACAGCGCAGCTCATCACTGCCACGCTCAGCACACAGGTCAAACACACAGTCACTGAAGACACACACACACACACGTTGAATCATTGTCATCTGTATTATGTCTTATATCATATATGCTCAAATTAAAACTAAATTAAAACAAAATAAAACACTTACTCCTGGTATGTGGTGGGTGGCAGGAAGCCGTGGCAGGCAGAAAACGATCCATTGAGGTGAGATATCGCTCCACACTGAGTCGCACCGTTGTATTCACTGAGCTGAGACTGAGAGCAGCCTGATGTCTCAAATCCTGAATCTGGATCAGTCTCCACTTCTCGCCTGGAAACAGGATTATTCAACTCACTGTGATCTACACATTTACAATACGATGACTGAGGGTACTGTAGAAATGTTCAACAGTCAGAGCCACACACACTGAATACTACCTGTGGGTATGGACTGTCATAGGAAGGTCAGAGATCCTCTGTCCAGCCACTCGATCACTGACCCTCCAGCTTTCTCCAAACGTGTTCAGGTCCCTGACCACTGTCCCATCTGGCTTCATGTACTCATTCCTGGTGAGGCCGTCGAAGTTCCCACACAGTCCTCTGACGGAGTTCACATAGGTGGCAGGGAGCACAATCTCTGATCCACAGACAGAGGGAGACAAGAGATTTGTGAACCACAGGAGGACTCAGCTAGTGAGGACAGGATTTTCTTCTTCTTTTACCTCCACGGCTGCTGCCATCAAAGGTCACAGTGAGTCCAAAGTCAGAGGTCAGCTGGACCTGCCTCGAGTTCATTGTGATTGTCAAACCATCAACTGGATTGAGAGGAGGTGCTAAACGTTCCCCGTTTACCTAGAACAGATACAATGTGACGGCAAAATGTTTTTTAACACCAAAGAGGAAAACATTAAATGGTGCTTTTATCAGGCAAAGGCTCTACTGACCAGGACAGTCTTCTTCTGCAGGAAGCGAACATTAACCCCGTAAACATCAATGTACATCTGATCCAAGAACGACACCCTCCTGTTCCCTCCACGTCTAATGTTCTTGCCCTTCACCATCAGGGGCGTCAGAGAGCTGTGCAGGTTGTGGCCCTGAGTCAGGACATAGGTGTAGGGACCCTGGAAGTGGTGCGTGAAACCATCAAATGTTCGGTAGTGCGGATCTCCAGAGATGCTGCATCTGTAGAACTCTGGAAAACAGGACATTGCAGATGGAGTAATGCTCAAATCAATGTTAATAATACTGTGATACAGAGAGCATCAGTGGTGGACTCACTTGTGGGTTTGCAGTAGAGGTCTCCATATTTGTCGAGGTCACACAATGAGTTGATACCACAGCTGTGAGGGGCACATGTGATCTTGCCACCAGGGTTACAGGAGCAGGTGTCTGCACAGTTTTTCGTCAGCCAAGAGTCTCCCACCTACACACACACAGAAACACACACACACACACACACACACAGATGACTTATTTAGACTTGTATACACACAGTCTGCTTTCAAAACTACATGTTTTGAATACAACAGTGCACTGACACATACTGACCATCTTTCCTAAGGACATCACTTAAGTCACATTTCTAGAGCCTACATGAAGCTGCAGGCTCTTTTTCTTTGACAGCTAATACTGACATGCTTCACCTGATGGCACATGCTTATCTAACCCTGCATGAAACTTCAATTACCTTTGAAAGATTGCAGTTTGTTGTCCTTATATTGCATTCAGATTTTTTTTAAGTTGAGTTTTCTAGGTGCATGTGATTTGACCCCATACAGCACAAGTAACAGCCTGAGTCAAACAGTTAGCTTTAGTTTTGCTCTCTGAGATTTGTGCTCATCAGGTTCATCTACACACTTCAGCTTTACATCTTGTTAAAGCCAGCAGCAGTGTGGATGCTTCTTCACTCACATCATGGTATTCTCCGTTGGTGTCCAGACAGCCACATTTGTCCAGAGGAACACATTTGCCATCACTGAGGACGTAGCCAGCATCGCACTGGCAGCCCTCCACACAGGTGGTCGGAGGGAGGTGGCAGAAGATGGGGAAGAGGTCTGAACATGTGGGGGGGCAGGGGGCGGTGCAGTCCGAGTAGTGGCTGTTCGGAGGGCAGGGCACGGCTGCAGGAAGGGGAAGACTTTTCAGCATAAAATAGTAAAAGGAGAGTCCTTTTGTTATTTGTACTGTGAGTGTACATGACTCACGACAGAAGGTGCTGTTCCTCCAGCTGATGGTGACTCCAGCACTTTGACAGGCCTGAGCGTACGCCTCCACGTTGTCGCACAGCGTGGCCTGCATGCCGTTGTACTCACACATGTCATAAATGCAGTTATCCAGGAAAGCTTCAGGGGGAACCAGAGAGTGGCAGGGCTTAAAGCGGTCTGAGAGGATCACCTCGGCACACTGACTCTCATAGACCTTCTCTTCTTCTGCGGTGCAGTTAGGATGGATGTCTGGACGAGTGTCTGGCTGACAGCTGCAGAGAAGAAGATGTTGTAGTTTCATCTCTTTGTGTCTCAACTGACTGATACACTTCAGCTACTTTACTTGCCCCAGTTTGTATCTCCTATACATTAACATGCATTTGGGTAATAAAAATAACTTTCTCTGAATCAGGAGTGTCCCCTAAGTAAAATAACAGCATAATAAATAACAACTCCTAGTTTTTCCAAGTACATTATGAAAATGTTATATTTAATAATGTCATGATTCCTTCTAGTTTTGGTTTTTTGATTCATGTTACCTTGTTTTTTGGCGTTGGTTTTAGTCTTACTTTCTGTGTTTCTGTGTTTAAATTTGTCTCCTTTGCTTCACCGTCTGTCTCCCTTGTCTTGGTGGTTTTTGTGTCACTTGGCCAGTTCCTGTTTTATTTTGGTAAGTGCTTTTCTTGGTTATGTTCACTTCACTTCCTGTCTGTGTCTTCTTCCTCCTGTGTGATTGCTGCCCTGCCCTGATGTGCTCCACCTGGCTCACTCCTGTGCTCTCCTGTGTCTTGTCAGGAAACCACTGCTCCACTACAAACACTCGTCTCCTCTGTCTTGACCTTGTTGGATCATCTGTGTCGTCTTCCTGTGTTTGCTCCCAGTTTCCCACCTGTGAATCACCTTGACCTGCTCCCTGCTCCAGGTTCCTGCTCTTCCTCCTGTTAGTCCCCTTGTGGAGGTCTGGTTGTCTCTGGTTGGATGATGTTTCCCTGTGTTTATTATGGACTGTGGATTCTTCCTGCCTGTTTTTGCAGTGCCCTTTGTTTTTGTAACATTTTGAATTAAACTTAGTTTCTGTCACTTTAGTCTGCATTTGGGTCATATTTTGCACCAATCCTAACAAATAAACTACCTTTTTACACAGCATTTCATGAATGTTCACAGTCGATCTACAAAACATTGCTGAACACTGAATCACAGGGATCTGGAACTGGAAAATAAAGTATTTCACTTTATGATTTCTCAAGACTGGACAAGATCTAGAAATGACGGATTATATATTTCCACATGTGTGTAGTAATCCTGACCAACTGAACTGACTCCATACATAGTGATTAGAGTGGGAGTTTTGTTGTATATCTGTTGGACATTAAAGGCCTCTCTTCTGTTCAGGATCAAAGTTATCTCTCTGCCTTGTAAAGGTTTCAAATCTACACGAATTATATAAAACTTAATTTCCAAACTTTCATCCCGTGGCTGGACTGGACCCTCTGGCCGTAGGTTTGACACCTCTGCTCTGAATGTTAGGTACAAGGTTTAAATGTGGTTGTGAAGGTTTCCAACGTTCACAAAGGATATTCAACTATTTGAATGGAAATAATAAACTTCTGGTTTTTCAAACTTTGAAAATGTGCATATGCTGTAAAGAGTTTTTATAAATGTTATTTATATCCATTTATAAATTGACTTGCATGGTGATATGACATGTAGTGAGTGGTTGTTACCCACTCACCCTGGATCACTGTCTCCATCTGACTTCCAGCTGTTGCCCAGTTCAATCACATCCTTGGCTGGTTGCTTGTTGGGCATCAGGTTGTCATCAGAGGAGTTGTGGTTGTAGTTCCCACACATGCCACACACCTGAGGAGAAGATCAGTGGATCATGGTTCTCATGGAGTTTTATATGTTGAAAACCCTGCACAAGGTTTCCTCTTGTAGCTTTTACAAATGTAAACAAACCAAATAAACCCAAAGGTGAAACACTTTGTCTTTCACTGTCTGACTTGAAAAATCTGTTTTAGGAACATTATATAAAGACAGTAACCTGCTCTGATGTGGTTATACCTTGTTGAAGTATTCTCCAGGAACAGTGATTTCCAGGTGATGGACTCCATCAAACTTCACCTGCAGACCAAAGTTTGTGTCCAACAGACTGTAGGTCCCACTGGTTATCACTTTGGCTCCAACCAAACCAAGGGACACTGGGGTTCGCACCCGCCGACCATTCAACTAACAAAAAACACATCAGTGATCGTTTCACTATACTGGATCTCACTGCTGTTTTCAGTCATAACTGAAACTGTGTTTCATACCAGAACTCTGCGACTCTTCTGCAGCTCGACCACAGTGTCTTCAGACAGGTAGACTTTGACCGAACGAAGGTAAGAGGCCTCTGGTTGACCACGCTCCTCGTTTTTAGCCACGATTTTGAAGGGAGTTACTTTAGTGGGGTCACACACCTGAAGGATTCCCCAAAGTGAAAAGTAAGAAACTATATCCCTGTAGTTTGTGATGATTACAGGAAGCTGCACAGCAGGAAACAGGCAGGGGCACAGGTATGTGCAGGAAGTTAAAAAAGAAACATGCAAGTACAGGCAAGTACTTTCCATACCTCCACCAGGGTATATGTGCAGGTGCCCATGAACGTGTGCATCACACCATCAAAAGTGTAGTAGTGTGGATCTCCAGCCACATGACACACTCCTTTATCTGAGGCAGGAAATGAGGCCTGGTTAAAGGTTCAGTTGAGGTGCAGCAAGTATCTGATCATTCAGTGTGTTGTTCAGTTTACCTGTGGAGTGACAGCCCAGCACTCCCTCCACCACCTTACACTCCTGTGCAGGACTGCACTGCCAGGGCTCACAGGTGATGTTGCGATTGCCAACACACTTACAGCGCTCTGAGCAGTCACTCTCTGTGAACCAAGTGTCTCCAACCTACACGTGCACACAATAATCCACTTATTAACATCTTAACATATTTGATTGCAAAAATGCAGTGAAGTAAAGATCCTTTCTCTTCACTTACTGGCTTGTACTTTCCATCTTCATCAGTACATCCACACTCGCTGAGCGGGACACATTTGTCTCCACTGAGGACTAGGTTATCATTACACACACAGCCCTCCACACAGGGTTGGTTGCAGGAGCCAGCAGGGCCTGCAGGGTCCTGACAGCTGGGCTGGGGACAGGCGGGCCCACAGGGGGAGTAATGACTCCCTGGGGGACACTTCAAAGCTACAGGGACAAAGACATTTGAAAAAGTACATTTTTGGAGGATGGTTTGTAACATAAACCACTGGCTGACTTTACATCCAGATTCTTTTAGTTACTTTTAGTTACTACACTGTGACAGTAATATTTCAATATTGATAAATCCTGTGTCAGTGTGTCCAAGAGTCAAATTGTGTAACATCTGCATTTTGAATTAGTGTTAAAAATTAGAGCATATCTGCTGTTTTGGCTCAGGTAATGATGAGGGAGCAATAAGATAGTCACACTGTTTAAAGTCAGTGAGCTGACAGGGTATGAACTGTGCACTGTATATTTCTTTAAAACTTCCTTCCCTCTGAATAAGACGGATCATGTGTTCCCTAAAATAAAGGAGATCAAGTAAAAAAAGAAGCCTATGCAGCAGACACTGGGGCAAATACAACAACTACACCAGCCTCCATTCATTACTAATGGAGAAAGTAGGTTTGTAGCAGCGACACCCTGCATGTAATGACTGATAAAGAAATACATTGATTCAACTTTTCATTTTTAGAAGGATCCTTTTGTTGTTGTTTCTTTCATGCATTAGAAAATCTGAGGTGAAAATGATGCATTGCAGGTGAATAACCTCCTCACATACACACTGGGAGCAGTTCAGTCACACCTGTATGCCCTCTGTCCTCGGACCCCTGGCCCTGACTTACGGCAGAAGGTGTTGTTTCTCCACGAGATGGGGACTCCTGCAGCAGCACACATGTCAGCATAGCTCTCTATGGCCTGGCACAGAGCCACTGTCTGACCTCCGGTGGCACACATGTCGTACACACAGTTTCCAAAGTAAGGCTCTGGACTCACAACAGAGTGGCACGGCCTGAAGATCCCTGGACAGGGAAGACAGGGTTGTGCTGGAGATTAATAGTGATCATGTTCAGCCATAACACGGGCTCAGGTAAATACTGTTGATTTCTTGTGAAATCTTAAGGATTGAGGGAGTTATCTTTGTTAACACTATCTACCCATACTCATAAACCATTATTTTATTTCACATAATATATTATGACAGCTGGGATAGGCTCCAGCAGACCCCGAGTGTGGAATAAGCAGGTATAGAAGATGGATGGATGGATGGATAATATATGATGTTAATCACTTTGTCATTACATTTGTCGAGCTCCACCTCCACTACACAATCAGCCTGCGAGCTTCGTGTCGCCCCCGAGGGGAAGTGAGGATGGTCCCTCCCGACTCTCTGCTGTGTTCAGCTTGGTGCTGTGACCGAGGATCAGTGCTCGGCCTCAGCTCCAGCAGACACCTGATGACAGCAGCCATTATGAGTGGAGTGTGTGTATATGTGTGTCATACCATTGGGATCAGTGATCATGCCACAGCTCGTGGGCTTCTTGGCTTCCTCCTCCACATTTTTATCACAGTCGTCCTGTCCTCCTCCATCAGAACAGCTACAGAGAAGGTGGAACATTCATTAGAATCAAACACTTTTTTGGAGGAATTTTGCACTTTTTGCAGATGATTGAGCAGATGATTATCACTCGTCAACAAAAAAACATCTCAAAACATTTGGATCAGATTTGTGTGCACAAAGTCTAAAAGTCTTTCTTATATCTATCTGCTAAACTGCTAGATCCATCTGAGTCACAGAACAGAGATGGTCATCCTGGGGATCCCCAGCTGCTCCCAGGCCATGTGGGAGATCCAGTATAATCCCTCCAGTGGGTTCCTCTTCCCAGCCATGCACAGTAAACCTAAACCTAAATCTACACTGAGCTGCTCACCTTATCACACAACAGGAGTAACTCCTGCCACCCCACATATCAAACTCCTTTCATTTGCTTCTACCCACACAATCTTATCTTATCCTTTCGGTCATTACCAGAAATTGACGACCATAGCTGGGTGATATGGAGTGACTGGTACATGTGAATTGGTGAGTGGGCTTATGTCTTGTTACCGTGGTGTTAAGCTTCACTAATTAGCTGAGTGCTGATGCCTGATGATGATGTGCATGGTTTAAGGTTGTGACTTAAACCATGCACGTAGCAGTTTGGGTAAACTAGCAGCATTATCTGTGCAGTGTTTGTATATGAAGCTAATCAAGCAAGTAGCTGTGTTGTAGACAGTGTGGGGCTTAGTTATGCTAAAAGTACTTGCAATGGAAAATCACTAAGCCGAATCACATGTTTATGGATGTGTTGTTTAGTTATCCTTTTTATTTGAAAGGATCAGTAAATTCATGTTTGGTTATCTGACTACAGAGTTTCCTTTTGTTATGTTCCATTAACCATGATTAGAAAATGGAGTTTTTGGCCTTTCAAGAAAGCACTGACTGCTTTGTGATGACAGATACCCAGATGGACCATACAGGACAGGGTTGTACACATTCATTTTTCTTCCTCTAACCCTCCATCCTGCTGCATCCTGGCTGGTATTAAAACAAGCAACCAGCTCACATCACAACGCTCACCTCTGCTACGCCATCCTCCTTTGGACTATCGACTCTTTTACTGACTTTATGAACGGGTAACTGGACACACCTTCCCTGTGTGTGCTGTAGGGATACTGAGGACGGCAACACTGTCCTTGGAGTTCTGAGGTATTTTCCTATGTGTGTGCTGGTTTTTGAGTATTTTGAGTTTATCCTTTTTTTTAATTAACTCTGAGTTGAAAGAGTTTATAATAATAATAATAATAATAATAATAATAATAACAAGAAGAAGAATGGTTTAGATTTATACAGCACTTTTTTCTGGGATGGCAGACTCAAAGCACATACAGAGACCATTATCCATTCACACACAGTCATACCAGTGGTGCTAAGCTAAGTTAGCCCCAGCTGCCCTGGGGCAGACTGACGGAGGCGTGGCTGCCAACCACCAAACCATTCACACAAGGCATGGTGGGTAAAGTGACACACACTGACAATGACTGAGAGGAGCGGGAATCGAACCAGCGACCCTTTGGTTTGTAGAGAGCCACTCTACCACTGAGCCACTGCTGTGGCTAGTTTAGTTCCTATTGCTTGAAATGTAACTGCAGTTATGAATTAAAGAGCAAGTTTAAAGGGTTCGTTTAGGTTTGGTTTATTATTTTTGTCCCAGTTGGCTCCATTTATTCTGTTATTGTTTTCTAATGTTCATTAAATATGGTACCTGCTTCACTTGAAGTGTTCGTTCACTCTTGTCATTGCTTCATCCTTAATGAGCCCAGTGTTTTTTCAGCAGTATCATTAGCTACCCAGCATCTAGCCTCATTAATTAGATAACCAAATCACTAACTTTTTGTAGTGCAACGTACATGCTACATGTGTATGTTTACTAAAAGCCTGTTACAAATAAAGTCATTTCTTTCTGTCATTGTGTGATGTGACTCACTCGGGCCGGGGGTCAGGAACCTTCCAGCTGTCTCCCAGCTCATTGCTGTTAGCAGCTGCTGTATTATCTGGTTTCAGGTTGTCATCTTTGGAGTTTCCATTGAAATTTCCTATTGGGGCAACATTAAAACGTACTACATTATAATCTGCCAACATACATTCAGGAGGCTTTATTTGGGCTGAGAGTTTAAAGCTGTCATGTGGAAATGGGCAGAGTATTGATTTGAAAAAAAAAAAGAGTGTTAATTGACAATTTCAAAAGTAAGATATTCAGAACAGTATTAAGTGAAGTGAGGCACAACTAACACATTGTGCTGGTTCTTACCACACATGCCACAAAGCAGACCATTGTAGGAGGTTGGCACAGTGACATCAGCATGGTGGTTACCATCGAAACGTACCCTCAGGCCAAAGGATGTCTCCAAGACAACAAACTTTCCACTTAAGTAGATCTCTACTCCACTGACTGAGGTCACAGGTGGAACAACTACTGTACCATTGACCTGAAAAACAGGCAGTTTCAGTCCACTGATGGACAGACAGTGTCTATTTGTGAAGACATTTACTCACCAAGACGTCTCTAAAGTAACATCTTCAAATGTCTTGTTTTACAATGTAAATATTCACATTTAAGATGATGGCTCAGTAAAGTGCTGCTGCTATTATCACTCAAATGTCTCAACACTGGACCAGTACCAGCACCTGTTCTGCAATAAACTCTTTACATTCAGGTTACTAACCCTGGCAGCTCACAGAGCTTATTCATCTTGTCAGGTGTATCTGTGACTGTGAAAAATGAGTCAGGTGACATACCTGGACTGTGCGGCCCTTGCCAAGGTTGACGGTCACCCCATTCACACTGATGACCACGGCTCTGACGTAGGAAACCTTCTTATTACTTCCTCTGTGCTCGTTCTGGGTGTCCACAGTAAAGTATGGCATCCCAGAGGAGGCGTTGCAGGGTTTGGTCAGGGTGTAAGAGCAGGCTCCCATATAATGGTGGGTGTGTTTGTCAAAAGTGGTGTAGTGGGGATCACCAGAGACCGAGCAGATGCCATTTCCTGAAAAAGAGAGTTGTGAATTTCAGCTGAACTGTGTGTCTGTTGTGTTTCTGAGGTGTACAGTATGATGTATTTTCTGAACAACATACCCAGAGGACGGCATTCATATTCTCCATCATGCAGCTGGCAACTTTCTGTGGTTGGTTTACAGCTAGTGTTATGACACTGGATGTTTCCACTGTGACACACACACTTCTGCTCACAACCCTCTAAGTACCACTCATCACCAGCCTGAAAAACAAATACACAGAAAGATACACAGTCTAAGAAATCAATCCATCCATTGGAAATTCTTCGGATTAGTGCCGACAGGTAAAGGTGAAATACTCGAGGAACGACACCGATGATTACTGCATTTTACAGAAGAAGAATCGAGTGTTTGGTCAAATATACTGAAGGAGTCACAGTTTTAATGTCATCCACTTTTTTCCTAATATAATTCACTTTGTTCTTGACTTCATGTAGTTGTAAAACGCTGATAATTCGTTGGTCTAATGAGCATTTACAGTAACTGACACACTCCTATTGATGGTCAGAAAATGTTGGTCTGCACAAAGCACTGACCTCTGCAAGATCTTTAACATCAAAACTCACTTTAAACCAGAGTTTTTCAACTGCGCTCCTCGGGGAACACTATCCTGCAGGTTTTAGATGTGTCCCTCTGCCAACACCTGATTGAAATGACCAGCTCATCATCCAGCTCTGCAGAAGCCTGATAACCATCCTGGTCATTTGAATCAGGACTTGGAAGAGGGACACGTCTAAAACCTGCAGGACAGTGGTCCCTGATCACTGGAGTGGAGAAACTCTGCTTTAAACTGATGCTGCATTGCACTTAATGGCCCTGCTGCTGCTTAATAAACACATGTCTTCACATAGGTGTAGTGGGCCCTGTTGGGTCTGAACAAGGTATTTTGTTTGCTCCCACTCAGGCTAACTCACTGATTTTCTGATTTAGTGGAGACTTTCTGAGAGTGGCAGCAACAGACACTTGTTCAGTTTGATATGTTTTATTTTTCTTGTTGCCACCTTTGTGGTAACACTCAGGACCCTTTAGTTCAAGGTTCTGAGCCTTAAATAGCTGTGACGCTCACTCTGACATGGAGTATGACAGTGGATCACAGCTATGCAATCATCTGGACCTCCAGGCTATGAAACAGGTTTTTTTCCAAAGCCATCAGCCCCTTAAAACACAATATGCACTAAACATACTTCACTAACTAACTACATCCAGGACTACTTATTTTAACAGGGAATATCTGTAGCTACTTATTACTGTACTTTATCCACTACACACTGTTACCTGTTTTTAACTGAGTACATCGCATATGTCATCACTCTTAGCCAAGCAATTAAGCACATTAATGTGTTATTTAAATGATCATCTGGTCATCTGTTTCACTGCAATATAACATAGCCCTACCATGTCACCCTTAACTGTGCAATATCCTCACTTTCAATAGTGCAGTAACCATGGTAACCTCTTATCTCTTTCATTTCCGTATTAATCATAGTGTTGTTTTTAATCATGCATGTGTGTGAATGTGAGAATGTGTATTTGCGCTCCGACTTTTGTTGTATAGATTACACAATGACAATAAAGTTATATTATCTTATCTTATCTTTTATGCACTGTACCAAAACTCCAGCTTTATTTTGCAGTGAACAATCTACTGAATGGTGAAGTGAGCATGTGGTTGGTGCAACTGCTGGATAAATACAATGTAATTTGTTACTTGGAGGTGGGTCTCACTTACAGGGTGATAGTTTCCAGTGGTGTCCACACAGCCACAGTCTTTCAGTGCTACACACTTGTCATCGCTGAGGATGAAGCCAGGGTTACACTCACAACCCTCCACGCACACCCCCTCACAGCCGGGGGGTCCGACAACTCCCACACAGGTCTCAGGACAGGAGCTGACACACAGCGAGTAGGAGCTGTTGGGAGGACAGGCCAGGGCTGCATGGAGGAACACAGAGCGGACAAGGGCAGGGTATGAGGGGGGATGAAGTGATGAAGAGGAGCCAGGAGAACCAATCAGAGAATGGCTGGGACAGAGACAGGGATGGGTGGGGTACGTCCTGATCTTACTATGTATAAAAATAATTCATCTATGAATTAAAGTGATAGGAAAAAAGGGGAACAGGTGGATTAAGAGCCAGATGAACACCGGAGTGTTGTAACTCACTGTAATTTGCACTTGGGGAGGAAATTATTTTGATATCATTTATTATAGCAGTCACCAAAAAAACAAAACAGCAACAAAAAAACCCTGGCTTCCAGTATGGTGCATGAACATTACCCAGAGCACAGCACTCCTAACTCTGTATTTCTCCAGACTGTGATGCTGCAACTTTTCTAAACACTGAGACTATTTGAAACATATCATATAATATGTATAGAAACATCCTTGTTTCTGTAACAGAGAAGGCAAATCCTGACCCTCCTCACACTAAACAAACTTTGTCATATTAAAATACTGACAACTTACGGCAAAACTCTGGAGTTCTCCACTGGTGGACTTTGGCTCCGGCGCGCTGGCATGCATCGGTGTAGGCCTGCAGCTGGTCACACAGCACGTGCTGCACGCCACTGAACCGACACATGTCATACACACAGCTTTGGAAGAACGGAGTGGGAACCACCACCGCGATACACTCCCTGAAACACAGTAACACACTCACTCACAACACAGTCAGTGCTGCTGACCCTGACTGGGTTTGGACCCATTGTTCTGCTTCAAAAAACATTTGGGAATAAGCAGACACCTCCCTGAAGGCACTGTGTGATAAAAATGTTTCAGCACTTTTTGTGTGAGCTTTAGCATTTTCATCCAAGTGGTGACAAACACATGTTGCCAGTTTGGGACTTTACCTGAGAATTACTGACAGAGAGAAAAACACAGAATCCACTAAGATAGTGGATGACTTAATGCTCAGTTTTGTGTGTGTGTGTGTGTGTGTGTGTGTGTGTGTGTGTGTGTGTGTGTGTGTGGGTGTGTGG
>OOFC01049408.1:41210-52770 GCA_900323345.1 Pseudochromis fuscus | reverse complement strand
CTGTACATTTTTAAATTGCCAACAAAATTATTTTGTATATCTAATTTGGACAGTATTTGTGGGTAACTGGTTCACCGTCAGGAGCATAATCATCTCCATCAGCTGTGTATCATGCTTTATAAAAACACTTCCTGACTCCCTGCGTGTGAATATTAGTGTCCAAACATACACACCCTCCATCTTTAAAATGTATTTTCTACTGTGCCTGGAGTAACAGGCATTGGGAAGAGATTTGTCTTTGTTGAGACATGGCATGACATAGGAAATGAGGTAGGCCTTAAAATGGCACACAGCAGTGAAACTGGTTACAGGAACCCCCACAGTGGGGAGGGGGGAGCGAGGAGGGGGCACTGGAGGTTTTGTGTGAAACAGTCTCATTAGGCAGCGAAACCCAGTGGAAAAAAGTGGACCATACAGACCGGGGATGGCGATGGGGGTTGGGGACAAGAAGCGAGACTGTTGCTGTGTAATCGAGGGGAGTTGCAAACACCGAATGTGGAATGGCTCTCTCCAGGGGCTGTTGTGTATCAAGCGACGTTTCACAGTTTGCAAACTTGCTTCAACTCCAGCAGTCGAGGCGGAGAGAGAGGGAGGGAGCGCGATTTTCTCTGCGAAGGAGGTCATTTGGATGTCAGAGTAATATTTAGCAGTTATTTTTGAGCACACAGGGAAATGTATTCCAGTGCAGCAAGAAGCAGCTTCAGCCTTAAAACCTTGTGATGTCTCAGATGCAAGTACATACAGCTAATTGCCCCACGTATTAAGGGAAACAAGTGTCCCTGCAGCAATATTTCATACATGGTTAAAATAACAATTACAGTGCAACACTTTCCTCCTTGAAGTTGCACAGAAATGTACTCGATGAAAACTGCTTTAAAGTCATTAGGAGAATAAGGAATAAGTCGCAGCAGCACAAGTTTCGCTCGAGGCTTTAATGTGCATATTTCGGAGGTCACTGGATTCTGTAAAACTGTTCTGCAACCCACAAGCTTATGTAAGTGTGTTTGTATTATTCTAACTACCAACCTCTTTGTGAGAGCACGCACTGTTTTGATGCTTATGAATATCTCCTCTTGGAAATAAACTCCTAATTTTATCTTCTCGAAACGTCGGGGCAGCACTTTTACATTTTTCCAAACCTGGAGTCTTCTGGATTTTATGTGGCTTTTATTTTTTTTTGCGTGTCAGAGGGAATAAATAGCAACGCCCATATTTACGTCTGCTCCGGCTCAGCCTGCTCACTGAGCTGTCCTGGAAAAGTCCATGTGACCCAGAGCTGAGGAGGTGCTGCTGCCGCTTCCTCATCCTGTTGTATATTAAAGCGGAAGGACGACGGTCAGGCCTGCAGGGGAGAGTGTGATTTATACTGTAGCCCAGTTAAAACACCGGGCAGCAGGCATGAGAAGATGATCTGGAAGTGAGATTCCCTTTTATTAGTCCCTCTGTACATACTTGTTGTGTCGGAGTGTGTTTAAACGCAACAAAAGATCCATCCACTGTGCTCAAAAGATCAATCCTGGTGTGTGTCTTGTGTTGAGCACCGCCAAGAGGTGGACAAGTCAGGACAACAGATAAATCAAGGCCCATCCACAGATTCCTTTCCCCCTCAGGTTGAATAACTTTGGTGAACCGCTGACATTTTATCATCATCAGCTCATCTCATTAGATTTTTATGCGCCTTGCTTCACAAATTTGCATATTAATGAGATAAAACATTTTTTTTTAAATTCACTTCTCATTTAATAACAGGTTAGCGGGGCGTATGAGGGGGTTGTTTTTTAGCCAACTTAATAGAATTGCTGAGTTTATAATGTAATATGCATGAAGACGCTGGAGAAGGAAGCTGATTATATTAATGTGTTGTGCACCTGCTTTGATTTATTTCTCCCTCTTCCATCCATCAGGACCCGAGTGGCTTTGTTAAGAGTTTGCGCCTCTCTGTCGCACACTCCCCGACTTTGATTCATAAAGCTGCAGGAAATTACATCTGTGTGACGATTAGAAGAAGAAGTGAGGGCGTCTGTGTGCGGAGAAGACTTCATCCAAATTCACACTGCTCGCATTTGTTCCCCCCGCCAGATAAAATCGCTCTGTTGCCAATAGGACCGCAGTGGTGGGATCTCAGTAATTGAAAGAGAGAGAGAACACGGGGACAATACATCTCTCTCTCTCTCTCCCATAAATTCATTACAGGTAACACTGAGGAGTGGAGGTGTTATTCAGAAGGATTATTATGTAATTGAACTTCTGGTATTAGCAGCGCGGCTCACATAGTACAGCTGGAAATAGTTTTTTTCTTCTTCTATGTGTCATACTTTTTCCATCCCTTTCTTCCTTCCTGCCCACGCACATCTCCCTTTCGAACCCTCCCACTCACACTTTACCAGATGCATATAAAAGATGAACTCAGACTTTGGCCAGTTTATTTCCTCATTCATTTCATCCTCTAAACGACACTCCTGTTTCTTCCTCTGTGACAAAAACATGGGTGATGCTTAAAAGCTTTGAGGTTATTTGGATACATTTGATTTATCTGTATCCAGATTAGTGTCTTTGTCGCGCTTGTATATGAAACAGATGTTTCCTCGGAAAAGAAAAAAACGAATGCGGGCGACACCCACACACAGTTTTCTAACCTTTTTGCGAGCTCGGTGCACACGATTTAATAGTTACTAGGCTATTCTGGTTTTTATTCTGGATGTGTTTATGCATCCTCATATCCCCGATGGTGAATACAGCAGCATACATGAATAAATAGATTTTGCAGGATATAACCATGGAAACCGAATTTAGACAAAACACAGAAAGCTAAGGTGAATAGACGCAGGTGGTCCTTGTTCCTGTTGGTATTTTTTTTATTTTTTTTTTTCCCCCCATCATGAGTGTTTCCTCTTTAATCAGTATATGAATTCCACCTGCTTAGAATTAATGAGATTATTCATTTTCCCTGGAGGGGATTATGGTGGAGGTGGATGTCTGGCCTTCTCAGTAACAACAGTCACTATCAGCCTGACCTTTTAGAAAGTGGCTTTATTGAGAATTACAGTGCCCCAGGACACTTGTCCCTCTGCCATGCAGCGTAGGGTCGATAAATTATCACAGTGCCAGAGCATTAATACTGTATCCACGGAGACCAGCCCCCCTCCGCCTCCCATTACACACCTACGTAGACACACGCAGTGTCCTCATGACATCTGAGTTGCAACCTCATCGGTGTTAGTTTCCCTCTGTATGGACACAACTATGTCTCAGCTGTCCAGATTTTGTCCCCTCAGCTCTGAAGCATCCTCAGAACATGTGTTGTGATAAATCGCTGCTGAAAACTGAGAGGAATTATCGAACCCATGCATCATTTATGATACTCACACAAGGATATTAATGAGGGTTGTTGGTCCCCCGTAGGAGCACAGGAAGCCGAGCAGTCGTCGACGTGGAGAGGAGTAAAAAGCAAGGGGAGAGTGGAGAAGTGAAAAGAGAAGGCAGCAACCACCCAGCCCTGCTCTCCGCCCGCCCGTGAACCGGCAGCATCATGGGGAAACAGAACAGCAAGCTGAGGCCCGAGGTCCTGAACGACCTGAGAGAAAACACAGAGTTCACCGACCACGAGCTGCAGGAGTGGTACCGCGGCTTCCTGAAGGACTGTCCCACCGGACACCTGACCGTGGAGGAGTTCAAGAAGATCTACGCCAACTTCTTCCCTTACGGAGACGCCTCCAAGTTCGCCGAGCACGTCTTCCGCACGTTCGACACCAACGGCGACGCCACCATCGACTTCAGGGAGTTCATCATCGCCCTGAGCGTCACGTCTCGCGGCGGGCTGGAGCAGAAGCTGCGCTGGGCCTTCAGCATGTACGACCTGGACGGGAACGGGTACATCAGCCGGGCAGAGATGCTGGAGATAGTTCAGGTAAACACACTCTGGGCTGTGACTTTCTTCTGATGCTGTTTCGACATATTTTCATTTTCACCTTAAAATGCAGCTGATATTAGACAGTGATGTGTGAGGTGAGGGAGGTAGGGAATGTAAATTTAAAACCAGGGTTCCTACGCAATAAGGAAAGCATGAAATTTGATTTTATAAATTTCCAGGTCTGAAAGAAAGTGTGGAAAATGGAAACTAGTGTATGGAAAAATATTCATGTTATAAGAATAATGGAAACAAATGATTGATTCCACAATTTATTTACATGATGCACATCTACTTACTCAAATCTCACACAAGTTATTTGACTTTTTTTTTTTTTATTATTTTACTGAGAAGTCTGGAAATCAGGGTCTGCAAAAAGTATGAAATTTCACATATGTTTGAACCCTGTAAAATGTTTTACTCCATCATAGTTTTATTGTTACTAAAAATTTAAACTGAACTAATAAAGAGTTAAAAAAAAAAGAGGTCTTTTTCTATCTAAATAAAACTAATTATAACTAAATGATTTCTTGCTTTGCATATTTAAATCCCTGGTAGTGCTGTAAATAATATTTTGTTTTAATTGACTAAAAAGTGTTATTACATTTTCCTTAAGTCTTGTTTTTTCTTTATTCTTAAAGATATTTACTTTCACATAAGCCAAAAAAACCAGTAGATTTTCACATTAGAGGAGCAGGAAGTGAAGATTGTTTAGTGTTTTTGCTTGATATCAACAATAAATACAATCATCAGTAATGGTTGATGATTGATTTTCAGATTATATGATGCTATATACAATTTTACCTCACTGTTAATGTGTGTTTTGAGGTCGTCATTTGCAGGTGTGAATTTATCGGATAGTTTCTCCTCCCATCACTGATGCAGTCCAACCTTTCTGTTGTTCTTATCACTGCAGCTATATTTACTCTTCCAATATGGTGAGCTGAGCAGCCTGCAGGGCCATATCAATATTGGCTCAGTGTGCTGTGTTTGTGGATACAAATGAATGTGGGAAAAAAAAAAGGAAAAACACCAGAGCATCAGTACTTTTTTGTTTCTTTTCTCACGTTTTTACTGTAGAATACTTTCAAAATATGTTTTTGTTGTCATCAGAAGCAGAGATTTGTGTTTACTCTAAGATGTTGTGTAGCTTTAAACCACACAAACCGACAGTGTAGTGTCTGCTCCGCACTGCCAGGGGAAACAGCAGGATCCTGGGTTGTCAGAGCACCGTCATTATCAGGTGGATCCAGAAAACAGGTCAGAGCATTCAGACAGTTCATTTAAAGAAAAAAAAAAAACAGATGTCAGGTGGGAACAGTTATGTTTCATCTTTACTGCCCTGAAAGCTTCACACGGACGAGAACAAATCGATAATCACAGCCGTCATTATCATTATCACCCTCCTTTTATAGGCAATTTACAAGATGGTGTCGTCGGTGATGAAGATGCCCGAGGATGAATCAACACCAGAGAAAAGGACGGATAAGATCTTCAGACAGATGGATATTGACAATGATGGTATGACTGGTGTGTTATGTGCAGGTTATATAAACATGTCATATAATACTTGACAATTACTATGAGGAGCGAAAGCGAGTGAGTCACCTTGAGAAGACTTGGACCCAGAGGGACTTTTTAATAGATGCTTAATAGTGAGACTGGTCTTCTATAAACCTAAAGCTACATGATGGGATGGCTTAAAACATGAATACTGAATTTGATAGTTTACTAAAATCAAGTTTTCAGTGTCACAGGTTGACAGTGAGTTACTATGGGTCATTTTGAAAGAAACATTTACATCAAAAAGAAATAAACATACCGTATTTTCCGGATTATAAGCCGCTACTTTTTTTCCGACGCTTTGAACTTAAACACCGGTGTGGCTCATGTATCGGCAGCACGAAGCTCGTTAGCTTTTAACAAGCTAGCAAGCTCCATGCCGCCGATACATTTAGCCTCGTCACATCAGACCCGCTCAGAGTGGACCACATGAAACTGTTCGAATAAATTCAATAGCGGCTTATAGACAGGTGCGCTCAATAGTCCGGAAAATACGGTAATCAAAAAACTAATATCTGATCCCTGCCAAGTTGTCTCAGATTGTCGAGATCATCGACAAGTTAGTGATGAAACATTTTACTGATTTCAGTTTGTACCTACCACTTCTTCCTCCTCCTCCTTCTTCCTCTCTGGCTCAGCAGCAGGGTTGGACCACAATAGAGCATCATATGACATAACTTGAACACCACCCATTAACAATCCTTGTGGTTTGCATCTGCTGATGATTGATTTCCACACATGATGCATGGCACAAAGTCCTGGTTACGCTCAGTTTTGTGTTAAAGCAGAAGCTTGTGAAAAGTCTGAAAGTGTGTCAGACTTCAGGGTTTATGAGATCACATGGTACCACAGCCTTCAGCTGCAGTGGAGGGTGAATCCACCAAAACTTTAAGATTCCTTTTTAACATGATCTCCACACATGATGCATGAAGTTGTAGCTAAACAAAGCAGTTCATATTATCTGTGTGGTTGGATTGAAATACTGAGCACAACTAGAGGAATGAATGATGACAGAGTGTTGTCAGGAGTTATCTTGTATCACTTTTAATGTCTGTCAAAGTAATCAGTAAGAAGTAAAATGCTACATATTGTGTACTTATTAAAAAAATGTTTCAGCCACAGTCCATGTTTTTATCTTTCTATTTTATAAAGACACATTTTACCATTGACAAAATTATTTGACTCAAATTTGTCTAAAATTAAATGTAATTTTTCACATTCTTAAGATAAAATGGGATATCAGGATTTGCATGTAATTATAAACATGTGTCTGTTTATTTGTGGAAGTCCCAGTGAACAATACCCAATAATTAGTGGGATCACGTGAGAGTAGCACAACAGCATCACCTGCTGGCTGCTGTGACTGACACAAACCAGAGACTCACTCATTGTAACTGATGATAAAACACATTCTGCTCTGTGTCTGCCTCTTTTATTTGGAGCAGCAGTGATGATTTTTCTTGTTGGTTTGTGTGGATTGTTTCTGTTTGGCTCCATGTTTGACAGCTAGTGACTGAGACTCTCTCTTTTTTTGTTGGTGTGCTCCACAGGTAGATTGTCTTTGGAGGAGTTCATTAAAGGTGCCAAGAGCGACCCGTCCATCGTCAGATTGCTGCAGTCAGATCAAGGAGCCTCTCGTCAGTTCTGAGGACAGAGACAATGACACAATCTCCAACACACCCACATCCATCCAGCTTGATGCTGTTTATCTGATAGAGGCTCGGTCAACACACACACACACACCCCTCTCACCTGAAACCTTTTCATTTGAACACTCCATGTCTTAATGTTTACATCAGTGTGTACTTCTCTTGTCGATGTGGCTCCCTCTCTGTGGACTATGAAGTGCTTTTCAGTTGAAGTATTCTGTGTTTCTGCTCTTTCCAAAGCTTGAAGATGTTTTTTACCCGTTTCCTATAAGTGAAGTGCCATATCCTGTATTTATACTGACTGGATTATATTATTATGCTTTGAAGTATTACGACTCCTGTTGTGTTACACTAAGAGGAAACTAATTAAATCACTTAGTATATATAATCTGATCCAACTTAGCTGTTGAATTGTGGCTTTGTTGTTGTTCAGGATTTCAACTGAAGCTTTAAAAAAAAAAAAAAAAAAAAAAAAAAAAAAGGCACACGTTGCTGTTACGCCTTTGGTATTGCATGCGCTCGGTGATATGCGTTTTCTGATACTGTAACAGTTCATGTGAATAAGGAGGCCGTGATTGTTTTTATTCCTTTTTATTTTTGTAACAAAAATGTCATTTTGTTTTCACACAATTGAAATAAAGTCGTGTAAGAAAAATCTACACAAGTAGTCCCACAGTAAACCCCCTTGTCCTGGACAAACATCAAATTTCATTCACCGGCTTAAAAAGAGAAAAAAAAACACGTTGAAGTCACATCGGGGTGGACACTGAAGTGTTACTTTGACGAGTCCACGTTTTAAAATAGGTGCTGGAGGGCGGCTGAAGAGGGGAGAGGCAGCCATATTTGAAAAAGACTTGAATGAACAATAGAAATGTGACATTCAGACCCTCCTCCTCCTCCTCCCTCCTCCCTCAGCTGGCTGCGGCTGTATAAATATGCAGCGTCTAACGTTCAGCAGGTACGTGAGAAACAGTTCACTCCAGGGACACCACACACACACATACACACTCTCACACACACTCCCCCTCCCTCCTGTCCCCGCTTCACTGAAACATGATGTGAGAAACTGCAGGTGTCTCTCATGTGTCTTTTCTGGAGTATTTTCAGTAACCGGGCGACCGGGCCTCCCATTCATCCACAGGAGAGGGGAGGCGGGGTCGCGCAGGACCTGACGAGACCAGATTCAACCAAGCCAGCCTGGATCAGATCCCACCCCATTTGGACTCATAACTCGGTGTGCTGGAAGTCGTCGTCGTCCAGGTCGACGTCGCTGAGGTCGTACTCCTCCTCCTCTGGAAGCTGAAGATGACAAAGATGAAGGCAACTTATTCACAGGTTTCTTTAAGACTTTGTGGAAAAAGAAACATCTGAATCTTGAGAGTAATCCAACTGCTTACTGCATATTAGGATATTATCCAAGGAACAAATTATTACATTTTAAGCAAGATCAGAGGACGGGATCCTGTCCAAATTTTTTATTTTAAATCCCAGAAAACTACTTATCAACTCAAAACAGCAGCCTGAGGTGGATCAGCAGGGAAGATGTAAAGCACAAAGACTGTTAATGGTTCTGTGAGTCATGCTCATGTTGCGTCATGTTTTTATAATCTATTGTGGTACTTGGTGTACAACAGGAAGGAGTTGGACATAACTAATTTTTACCTTCACTAAGGAGTTTATGGTTTGATTGGTTTGTAATATTACAGTAAAATGACTGTACAGATCTCAATGATATATATTTTTTAATAATAAGGTATTGCCCTAGAATTAACACTTTGGGACAGATCAGAGGATGGGATCCTGTCGCAATAAAAAAAATAAATAAATAAAAATCTTATAATAGTGATTGTTTTAACTGAAGCCTTGTTCACTCTTTGTTGTTTGATACATTTCAGGTGATTTGATCACAAGTGGACACACACGTATTTACACATGTATTTAATATGCATCTCCACACCATCCTGCTGACTACTTGTGTTCCGCTGTCACTATGGCAACGCATCGTTATCATGCAACTCAACAGAACAGCACCAGCTTCTGTAAACAGTTAGCAAAGTTAGCTAAAAAAGAGGAGAAGGCATGAACTATTGTACATGTACAGGCTGTTGCAGCTGTTTCTGCTGAGAGGACAAAGTTGTTTATGAGCTGCAAATGAGTGCAGGGCGGGATGAAGGAGACTGAACGCAAGAAAATGTACTTGAGACGCATCAGGGTACATTAGCGTTCAAAAGATATGTGGTCACATGTCCCAGACCACCTCCACATGTGGTTTGATAGGATTTGATCTCAATTCGATTTACCAAATCCTTTGCTACTGTCCACTTGAGATCTGATCACCCGAGACGCATCAAACCAACCAAGTGTGAACAGGGCCAAAGACAATGGCGACTGACACCCAGTAGGGGTCATCACAACACCACCAGACGTCTGCAGAGGACGGTCAGGACACAAGCTGAAAACAGTGAAATGCTTTGAAGTAGATTTTGTTGAAAATCTACACACACATGCTTGATGATAATGTGTATAATCTGAGACTATGCGGTTTGTGCTCTGGGTGTTTTCTACTTTGAGATGCCAGATGCGCTTGATGGTTTAGGCCCCTCCTCTGACCAGTGCTGTCAGGGAGTAAACCACTAAGTTTGGCATTTTGGGGGATTCACTTTTTCATTCATCTGATAATAACAATTTGGTCTTTGTTAAAGTTGCCTGATCAGTCATAGGTTTCATGTTTATGTCAGTGTGAGCTCCAGTGTGAGTGCAGATGTTGTAGGATTAGGCCAGGCTAAAAAGGTGAAATAAACATAAGCATCTACTCTACTTATTAGCTCAAATCTGTAATTATCCACACACCGGGAAACTCTCTCTCCCACTCACCTGTCCGTCTTTGCCATCCCAGGGTTCAACAGCGTTAATCTTGGGCATTACACCCCCTCCTAACGTGGCAGTTGATCCACGGCCCACAGACAGCTCCCTGAAAACAACATCATTCATCTGAGTGCCACTGTTCATCCTGCTGCTGCTGCTTTGATTCTTATTGTATTAAAAAACAAACAAACCTGAGGAACTCATGAATGCCATTCTCACTGAAGGAGCCCCTGAGCAAAGCAAATTTCATCTTGCGTGTGTTGATGGCCGCCATGGCGGGGTAGCCGAATCCACCGATACCCAGAGAGGCCTCCAGCTGCATCTGAGCCCCTGCCTCCGTCCACAGCCAGCTGAGAGGAGAGAGAAAGAGAGAGTGGCCTGTCAGTCACAGGTAATAATTGGTAACTAGAATAATAATAATCCAAGACTGGTCTCTGATCCCTACCCCCACATCTTCTTCTTGTATTTGTCAGCCATCTTCATCATCACCTCCAGGTAGCTGTTTCTGCCGGCTGCACCTGTTGAGTCATAAACACAGCAGCTGGTGAGTGAATCAGGAAATACAAAGGCCTCTGATAACTCATCAAACTGCCACCGTTTGATGTGAGGACTGTTTCTACAATAGAGGAGGAAGCAGGGGAGGGGGAGGGACAACTACACAAATCATCACATTTTGTTTTTAAAAGTAATAAAGGGTAAAATCCTAAACCATTAAAAAGCCGTACACGTGTGTGTGTGTGTGTGTGTGTGTGTGTGTGTGTGTGTGTTCTCACCTGTATCCAGGATGTGTGGCAGGACAGCAATTATACACAACTGACTGTCCTCGCAGGTCTTCTTCAAGATGTCTTGATTGAGGATCTGAGAGACAAACATATCCACATGGATTTAATATGTTATGTGTTTACAGGCTCAGTGTGGCTTTAAGTGTGATGCACGAGTTGCTGTTTTTCCCCCTTTGGGTCTAATTTTGGAAACAAGTGTGAGATTGTGCAGCGCTTCAGAGAGCGTTTGATTTTAGGCTGTGTCTTTAAACCGTTTGATCACAGCGTCCAGTCACGTTGTTCACAAACATACATCAACACGTGTCTAGTAGCAGCACTGTACACATTCATTCATTACTGTATGATGCTAACACACAAGTGTACCCACCTCCAGCATTTCAGGAGGAGCAGCGTTGTCAGAGAACAGATCCATAGCCCTCTCGATGATGTCACCACGGGAGCGACCTCCTTGGTAGTCCTCGGGCTCCTCGCCTTTCCGGAAAATCTTAATGGTGGGAAATCCTCGGATCTACACACACACACACACAAATCATATTCCTTTAATTCAACATGTGACAGAGTGATGTGAAATGTGCAGCTGTGACTTTGAAATTGAATTCCTCAGGCAAAGTCATCTTGATTTAATGAGCATGACCCGACTTACTCCAGCGGACATAGTTTTATAGCTTTGTTTAAACATTAACAGTCTACTAAAGAGCAGCAGAGACTTGAATTCAGTATCCAATACCAGTGAGAAGAATATTTTTGTTCTTTTTCATTTTCTATTTTATTTTTATTGTTCTTAAAAAAAAAAG
>OOFC01049408.1:21762-41190 GCA_900323345.1 Pseudochromis fuscus | reverse complement strand
TTTTTTTTTTTTTTCTTTTTTTTTTTTTTTTTTTTTTTTAAAAAAAAAAAAAAAAAATGCCTTCATTAATATTTATTGATATTTCTTTTTTGTAAATTCTTACATCCTATGCTGAGCTTTGTCCCTCAAATTTCACTGCACCGTTACCCTGTCTCCATGGCAACAAACCCAACTTTGAACTTCAGTGGTCAGTGGACTGTCAACAAATTGGACATTTAAACTTCATTAAAGTTACACAATACCTACAAATGTCACAGAGGCTACTGCATTTGAGCACCAGTGTAACACATTATTTGTCAGTTCCCACTCACCCCATAGCGGCTAGACACGCCCTGGTGTACAGTAGCATCCACAGCTCCGAGGCGAACTCTGCCCTTGGTCTGCTCCTTTACAGCTGTTGCTGCAGCTGCCCACTCAGGCTCCAGGCTATTGATACAAGGCAGAGAGTGAGACGGTGAAGACCCTCTCCTTCACACACTCAAAGAGTTCATCATTTAAAATATGAGGCTGTTTTTTTTAATATGACTGCTGTGTCCCTGAAATGACAAACTAATTTATAATGTAGCACCGTGAATATGTTTTTAGGAGTGGGCTCATCTGTGCTGCTGAGACTCGAAATGAAGAAAAATTGGATTCAAATGGTTTTGGAATTAAATGGCTCAGACCTCACTACAATCTTTTAATAGGGATTAAATTCAACTGAGGTAATAGTAGAGTAAGTACTTTCAGAGAGGTCTGTGGATTATCCAGACTCACAGGCCCATTGTTTCCAACAGGAAGCATTGTCCTTTAGTTTTTCCAGCACTGATTTTAAGGGCTTTGATCAAGACAAACAAAACGTGATTAAGTCCACTGTTGGCAGCAGAAATCTCAAAAGGCAGATCTGTCGTCTCATTTCAAATAACATCCACAGTTTGTTTCGGTATGTGTCCAGCACCACACTCACTTCTTGCAGTGTCCACACCAGGGGGCGAAAAACTCCACCAGCCACACCTCATCGCTGTCCAGCACCATCTTGTCAAAGTTGTCATCGGTGAGCTCGACCACATCCTTCTTGCTTCCGCCGCCACCACCGCCGCCGCCGCTCTGCTAGAACACAGTCACGCATTTTATCTAATTCTCATCACCGCTTCACAAGTTAGCTCCCTCCTCCTGTCCTCCTACCTGTTTGCTGTAGCCGGAGCTGCCAGACTTTCCGCTCAGCCTGTCTTTCACCAGAGAGCGCAGAGCATTCATGGCGCCGTCCACGATGGCCTGGCTGCTGCGACCGCCTGAGGAACGAAGGATGTGGAGATTTCAGTTATTGCAGCGTAAAACAATCCTGTATTAGAAGCTAATAAAAAAAAAAACTGCCTTATAATAACTTTGTTCAGAGAGTTTCCAAAAAGACCTTGAAGGCAAATTAGTTATTTTTAAAGTAGGATGAAGTACATCTACATCCACTTTGATCCAAAAGCAGATGATTTTTAATTTAACTTTAGGACTTGAAAATTTGCACTTGTCTGATCTGTACCTTGGTACTCGTCCGGCTTGTTCTTATTGGCTCCAAAGATCTTGATGGTGGGGAACCCCCTGACACCATACTGACCGCCCAGTGACTTGTGCTGGTCGGCATCTACGGCACCGACCTTAACAACTCCCTGGAAAAGCAGTTGCAACAAACAGGTTTCAGCATCAGGGAGTAATTTCAAATCAACACAGCAATCTGTTTATTATTTAAACTCTGCAGTCAGTGGGTCGACTGCATTTAAAGCAGTCGTCATTTCACTTTCGCAGGATCAGCCCACACACACAATGCTGTTCGGAGACATAACATTAGAGGTGATAACTGCACATTGCAAGAAAAGGAGTCTTAATTCTCTCTGGTATCATATGTGCCCACATTATAACACCTCCATTTGTGCTTATTAACACTGCTGGGTTACAAACTTTGAAATATTTTAGGTGGAACAAAGCTGTGAGTTGAGTTTGGAAATCACAGAAGATGCTGTGTTTACCTTGAGGGCAGTGGCAGCCTTCTTCCACTCAGGAGTGAGACTCTGACAGTGGCCACACCTGTGATGATAAACAAAGGAGATGGAGGAAGTGAATGATAGAGTTGTATCAAACATCCAGATGTGTGTTAAACTTTGTGTGAAAGGGTTACTGATATTTTCAAGAAACAAATTTTCAAGGGTGTTTCCAGGAAGTGCTGTGATCAGTGGGAATCACAACCTGAAGTTATGTGTATAATGTGTCGTAAGATACACTTGTAATGCCATAAAAATCACAGTTTGCATTCAGCAACTTTCTAGGATTGAAAAAAGGGGTCAAAGAAATTCCAGGTTTTCCAGGACAAGTCGTTTGAGTTATTAAACAGATTACAAACCAATGATAGAATTAACTCCATAAATACAGGCCTGCTGAATGTGTTCAAAATGCATCACACACAAGTATTACTCACTCTTATTAGTCACAGAACTACATAATCAAATATTAATAACCAGCGAGTATTAACACCTTTCTTGAACATTGATTTTGTGTGATTGCACAGAGGCTGTCGTTTTGGTAAACAACTGGTTTTGCTTCTCCTCTATACAGCATCTGTGCTCATCTCTCTATCAAACACTTAATTGTGTTTAATTACTATTCAGCCCAATGATAAGCTACCTGCTTTGCAAGTCTATACAACCTCTTCCGGTCACAGAGACCATTTAAAAATGATTTGTATGTTCAGCTTCGATGACTGTGTGACTGCTGGGTTGATCTGAGGACACTTGTTGTTATGTGTAGACTCACCAGGGAGCATAAAACTCCACCAGCCACAGACTGTCACTCTGGATCACCTCTCTGTTGAAGTTGGAGGGGGTGAGCTCAATCACATCATCACTGGGGGAGTACAGGGCTTGGACAGAGAGCAGCAGTGAGCAGCACAGCACTCCTGGAAGACAACACACACACAAAAGGCTTTAGTCTCAATAACAAAAGCAAAAGGCTCCGTTAAGGAACCAGCTCCACCAGTTAAAGCAGAAAGTGAAAGGACTTATGCACAGTTAGTCAACAGCAAGTGAGATTGACGTTTATTAATTCACGGATTGTACGATAACAGAGGCCTGTTCTCTGTACCTTAACTTTAGCTATTTAAGCTAGCCAAAGGAGCCAAAACACAGGAAACACAAGCGCACCAATAACAAATTCGTAAACATTATATTTCACTGAAGCAGAAAAGCGGTTGTTGTCGGTCTCACTCACCAAGTAAAAGCGGTGTCATGGTTTTTCAGCGGCACTCTTCTCCTCAGATAGAAGTACACTCAGTATGCTGCCTGCCGCTGCGTCTCCCACAAAAAGTAGATCGAAAAAAAAAATCTCACCGTGGCCCACGCTGATTGGTCCGCTCCTGGCGACGCTGCGCCTCAGCCAATCAGCGCGCGCCGTGTAGTGCGATGGACCCGGTGTACACTGAGGACTGGAGGAGAGGACGAAGCAACACATGTAACTGCAGCAGGAGGAGGTGTAAGATGTGACTCACTCTGTCTGTTGATGTTTTGGGAGTGTATTTACATCATGTACCTTTAAAATTAAGATAACGTAGTTTTTCATCAGCGTTGTTTGTTTGTTTGATAGTAACGTTACAGAAAACAGCAGATCTTGATTATTATTATTACAAGAAGAACAAATGATAAAACTTTGGACAAGATCAGAGACTGGGATCCTGTCTGGAAAAAACACCTATCAGTTGTAAGCACAGAGGAGCAGTGCAAAAAGTTGTAATACCCCCAACTAATACCACCACTAGATGCTAGCTCCAAAAAAACCTCTAATTCCAATAGACTTAATTCAAAAACCATCATTATTAAGTAGATATTACTGCTTCGAAAAGCAGAAGATTTAGGGGTGTGGTGAGTTTGATTGACAGTTCTGATCTCCATTGAGACAAGACTTGAAGTCGAGTCTCATACTTATTGGCCTGTGACCTCAGGTTCACAGGACAGACCCGCCTCCTCACTCCTCCTCTCATATCCATATATGGTCACTTCTGGCTCCAAAGCATTTTAAGTGTGTATCGGTTCAGAACTAAAAATCCTGAGTCATTTGTGGGTTGACTGGGGAAGTAAACGTCAGTCATAACATTTGCTTCCTCGTGTCTGCATTCAAGCCTTTAAAAACATTGTAAATTCATAGTGAGACCAACCAACTCCCTTAGAGTCCATGTGGTTTGCAGCTGGTTTAAAGATAACTGGATGAGGGTTTTCTCAGTTCAGTATGAGCTTTAGGGACAATAAAAAAAAAATCCTGGGAACGAAGCTTCTTGCGTTTTTCTGGTTCAAACCTAAGACTTGCTGTGAGCACCTTCACACCATGTTGCCCCAGGTGTTTTATTTAGTTTGCATTTCTTTTTTATTTTGTTTGCTGTATTTATTGATTCAAGATTCAGATTATTTTAATATCATTTGAAGCTGCACAGTCAGGAGCATCACACTCTCACCTCAGTACCAAATATACCAATACAGTCATCAGATATTGCACATTTCACTATTCAGTGTGATTATTGCTGTTGGGTAAAAACTGTTCCTGTTGGACGGTGGTGTGTGTGTGCATCTTTCTTTTTCAGGAAGTTAGTCATAAGTTATGTTTTTTTTTGTTTTGTTTTTTTTACGTTCAGTGTAAGGTTCTTTTCTTTGCACCACACTGTCGGCCTTTGCACTTCCTCCTTGGAGGCAGACTTGTTGTTCCTGCTGATCAGCCCGATCACTGTTGTGTCATCAGCGAATTTGATGATAGCATTGGTGTTATGTGATGGGTGCAGTCATGCGTATACAGGGAGTAGAGGAAGGGGCTGAGCACGCAACTTTGTGGGGCACCTGTGCTCAGTGTCAGGGTGGAGGACTGGTAAGTGCCCATCCTGACTGACTGAAGCACTTTGAGTTCTGCATGAGCTGTGCTATCCAAAAAAACCTGGAGTTAGGCAAAAGAGAGTGAAAGAGTTACATTTCTGGAGTTTCTTCTGTAAGTTTAACTCCAGCTTGTGTTCAGGGATACTTTTTGACAATGTTATTTTTCTGGTGTTGAGGAGCATTACTGAACACCATAATAGGTGTTGATTGCTGAGCGCAGCAACACAGAAGACCAGTGTGCACAAGGTCATATGAATATGATTTCCGTAAATATATAAACACACACAGCACAGCAGCACAATATCTGTTTATAATCATATACAAAAATTGCTTTTAATAATTATTTTATGTATTGTCATTATTGTTTATGTATTGTTGTCTTGTTAACTGATCAGCTGGAGAACATGTGTTGCAAGGGGGGCTGCATCAGTACTTCAAACAATACTATCAGGCTCTGATTAAAAAACATGTAATGAAATATTCTCAGTATACGTGCACATGCACCTGAAGCTTTAAAGGACATATACTGGTTTTCAAGATGTTTAAATAACTATTATAGGCCTCTATCATATCTGTGAAGTTTCTTGGTGAAACTCCACTTCCTGCACTTTAGTCTGCCTCAAAAACACTATGTCGGCTCTACTAAAAACAGTCTGTTTTCCAGTGCCTGTTGCTTTAATATGATCCACCATGTTGGTCGTTGAGCTGTTTGATGCAAACTATGAGATTGAGGAAAACTGGAAATGTCATCTCCCTGTAGCTGTGTAAAAACACATCTTTATATGAATTAATTCAGAAGTTTTTGTAACTGCATTGTTTACAGAAATTGGAAAGTGTGAAGTCAAAATCGAAGTTTTCCGAAATGAGAGGAAACAGACTCAAATTGATCAAAAGGAGTAAATAAAAAGGTATGAATTCGCTGGGTGGAACTAATCTGCGGCCTGCGGCGTTTCTATCGGGGGCATAAAGAGCAGCGCACACGCCAACAAACAGGTACCTGGCAAACTGTGCGGAAGTGATTCAACTACAAAAGCCAAGTGGCAGCTGGTAAGATACTGAACACTCAATTAAGCGAGAGACTGTCAATCTGCTGAAGTCTGCTGCTAAAGTTTGATGTAGCCATTAGCATTAGCAATGGAGATCGGCAGGATTCACGAGACGGGTCCCAGACCTAACTTACGAGCTAGCAGCCCTTTAATGTAACACAGGGGTCCGCAATCTTTTTTGCACCACGGGCCGGTTTAATGTAAGCATTATTTTCGCGGACCGGTGTTCAAGATGTGGTAGATAAATGTAGCAAAAATAAAATAACGCGACAGGTGTTGTGGCGATATGAGTTTCCCGTCAACCTGTGTTTTGCGCCTCCCTCAGCCCTCCCCGCATTTGAAAACAGCACCGCCCGCACCAGTAAGCCCCGCCTGCACCTGAAAACAGCCCCGCCCGCACCAGAAAACGGCAACGTGCACGCGCTTGTCCCAAATTAATTTTGTGGTTGTCTTATTTTGAAAAGTGAACTAAATGTGAACTAAATGTGCGCTGATGGAGCCTTGATCGAGCGTCAGGTGCGGGGAGGGCTGAGGGCGGCGCAAAACACAGGTTGACGGGAAACTCATCTCAACACAACACCTGTTAGACGGTCACTTCTGACCCTGAACTACGGAAGCAGTAAAAGGACATGGTTAACTATATTTTTATTTTCTCCATTTTGTAGTTTTCTTGAGATTTTGAGTTATTTTTCTTGCTATGTCAGGAACACAAAGGTTATTCTCTTACGATTATGGATTAAATGGTAAATGGACTACATTTATATAGTGCTTTCATGACCTAAACTAGGTCCCAAAGTGCTTTATAAGGCAACTCATTCACCCATTCACACACCAATGGCTACCAAGCTGCCATACAAGGTGCTAGCCACCATTGGGAGCAACTTAGGATTCAGTGTCTTGCCCAAGAACACTTCGACATGTGGACAGGAGGAGCCAGGGATCAAACCCACCACCTTACGATTCATAGGCGAGCCACTCTACCAGCTGAGCCACAGCCGCCACTTTATAGGATAATTTATCTTATCAGAAAGAGAAAACTTGCTACAGATGACATGTGTGTCTGTGTGACAGTGATGTGAGAAAACAAAGATTGTTTTTTTCATGATAAATTTGTGATCTTGAGAAATTATCTTTCATTTCACCGAGATAACAAATTGCTGTAGATAGTCACATAGGCGTAGAACTGACTGTGGGCCGTGGGGACATGTCCCCACCAGTCTCAAACAATGTTAAGGATGAAGGAAAAATGCACCTATTTGCACACAACGGGTTAAATCCTTTCTTAATTCGGCACCGCTGCCCGAACACGTCCTTCAGATCCGTCTGTTTTTTGGTTTTGCTTTCCAGTGTCGCGGGTGGAGTCGTGTGAGGATATCAGGTAAGAAAAGAAAGCTCGACTTTAGAAACTATTTAACCAAACGAAGTGTAAGTTCGCTTAATAAAATAGTCCCACTGGGAAAAAAAAAGATTTTTTGGCCCTGTAATTATTACTTTAACTACTTCATTTCAGTGCTTTTACTTTAAAATGTCGCCTTTTATTCAATGTATTACTTGATGATTGTCTGTAAATTTTTATGCTCAATTTTATGTGTAAATTTGATCGTTCACACCAAGTTATATTTACTTGACTAATATTGACTTTACTACCTGATACCACAAAGTAAAAGTACTTGGGTAATAGCAGTGATGTTCGCCATGTTGCCGACACCGAGCGCGTGGTGTCAGGACCATTACCACTAAATTCTCATACAAGCTGAGACAAATCCATAGATTGCTGCTTCAACTGGAGGACGATGGTGTGGTCGCTCATTTTACCAACAAAGTTCGTGGATATGGACTCCTATGGGTACGTTATATGCTTAATTAACTTTGTATGTCGTCATTTCCTCATCCGCTCAAGTCAGTGTTGAAATGTTGAATACTTAGCATTAGCTGAGCGGCTCAGTTTAGCCTGCTAGCTAGTTATCGACTTTGACCTAGTTACTATTTGTCAAAAGGTTTTCAGTTGCAGAACGGGATTTTCCTAACCCGTAAGAGTTAATTCACAACTAAACAGAGTACTTTTTTAAATTTTCTCTCAGTTTAACTGAGGTGTTGTAGGATTATGGAAAGTTTTTTGGAAAACTTTTTTTATGCAGGCTTATATATTCACATTAAAAAAACCCACAAATGTGTTGGGTGTTTTTCACAGTTACTCCCTAGAATTGTAACCGTTAGGTATAGTGTGGTGCTATGGAGGACTTAACGTGGTAACATAATGAATGAATGAATAAATTAATAAATTACTTGTTAAGTAAATCATAGAATAATAATAAACAGGAAACAATACAATAATATTGCTGTTATGGTTTGCAATGTCTTCTCTCTGTCATTATAGCAGGACTGACTTTGTGTTTCAGTTACATGTTACTCTGCAATTAATTTGCTTCTCTTCTGTTTCAGACCAGCATGTTGGAGGTAGAACAGATCTGATCATATGTTTCCTAGTTGAGTTCCTCAGACAGTCCAGAGAGGAGCTGATCAAAGATGGCAATGTACATTTTGAAAATTTTAGATTTTCTGATGATTTTTCTAACCATAATAAATTTGTCTCAACGGTCTAACTCATGCCAATGTATATGAGGAAAAAAATTCAAGTTACCAAATATGAGGATAGTAGTTTAAATTGCCAGTTAATGGCAATGTGTTCCAATTTTCAACTGGTTCTGTATTTATTATTTATTCTCACCCTGTCTCCAACTTGTGGGTTTCTGACTGCAAACATCTCAGAATATTGAAAAATATGTATTTTTACTAGGGGTGGGACTCGATTAAAGAAATTAATCTAATTAATTAGAGGCTTTGTAATTAATTAATCTCAATTAATCACATTTTAATTGCATAATAATATTTGCCATAAAAAGCAACTTTAAAAAAAATATATTAAATGGATTTTAGTGGACCACTGAATCAAATAATAGTATACAATATATGAATATTGTAAATTCAGCTGACTCCCTGGTCAAAATTGAACAGAGCTAAAGTTAAAGTGCTTTAAGTTTTTTTGTTTTGTTTTTTTCTCACAGCAGTATTGACTTTAAATGGTAAAAGTTCTATTTGCACATACCACGCTTTTTTCAAGGTAGGTTTTTTTTTTTTAACAACAGTTCCTCTGTAATGGAGGTGATGGTTTTGTTGATTACCAAACTTGTGACCTCTGAGATTACTGACTTTGGCTGCTGAGGATGACACCTGACACACACTCTCTTTGAGATGCAACTCATTTACTCAATTTTCAGATCATGCTTTGAGTGTATGTATATAAGGTGTGGTTTCTAAATCAAAAAAATAAGCCCTGATATATAAACATGAAAACAGGCAATAATCCTTAATCTAACAGAGTGACTCATGATATTAAGCATGAAATAATATATGAAAACCAATGGTGCGCTGAACTTTAAGGGAGTGTCAATAAATTACTGCCTGTGACCTGACTACACCAACACTACTTGGAAAGCACGCAGAAGGAAGGTGTAGGAACTGTGAGACGGTCCCTAACGTCACAAAATCGAAACTTAAACTCCGACGGCGCGATAGTCTATAGAAAGAAATTATTTAACCACTAAGTGCAATAATAAAGAGTATGAACCATATGGATAGAATAAATAGCTATGATACAGCCACTTACACTCTCTTAGACGCACAGAAGGGGAACGAACTGCTGACGTGTGCATCATTGTAATCGGTCTACCAGGAAATCATGCACTGACAAACGTTCCGCGTTGTATCAAATGCAGACTGCGATTAAATGGTTAATGTTTTTTGAATGCAATAATTGTTTTGTAATTCATTCATCGTAATTAACGCGTTAAAGTCCCACCCCTAATTTTTACCAACCATTTTTCATACATGTGAGGGTAAAAAAGATGGTTGCCTCAGAGACCACAGTGTATACTGACAAACCTGGGTGAACTTGGACAAAGATGTGAAAAGTAATTCATTAATTTCAAAACTAAATGAAATAAAATCAATAGTTCCCTAAACACTTATACAGTATTTAACTAGTGTCTTGCTCTCTGCATTTATATGCCATATGAATTGGCTGCTTCCGTACCATGAATTACATCTTGCATATTTAGAAAACACAAAATATGTAGTATATTGAGTTCTGAACAGTGAATCTTATGTTTTTGAGATGATTTACTAGAAGAAGACTCTGCTCAGCATGTCAGCAACATCTTAGTGATCAGTAGTACTGCAGCAGAGGAATCACACTCCTGCCAACCTGTCAGTTATTGAGATTGAGTTATTGAGGACTATAAAACTGAGGTAAAGGCTTCCCTTCTGCGCATGGGCTTAATCTAAACCATGAATGTGTTTCAGAAGCTCTTGAGATGAATGCACTGAGAATGTCACCCAAAGTACGCTCTTTATATTACGTTAATATTACTCACATACATTACGTTAATATTACTCACATATTAGTCAAAACAAACAAAAGAAAAAGTAGTTAAATCATGAAAATCAAGTAAATTTTTATGAGTTTTCTAAGTACATGCAAAGGTACTCAGTGAAATTTACTATCAAAGACTGAGTACATTTTATATCTAAGAAAGAAAATTGCATGTAATAGTTTACTTTAAAAATTTAAATAGAAAAAAAAATTCCAACTGGCAAGTAAACTTTACTTGACATTATCCTGAGTAAAAGTTAGAAAGAATTTCTGTGTGGAAATTTGTTACCGAGGTTTTTCTAAGTAAATGTCACTCCGATTTTTTTTTTCGCTAATGAATGCAAAAACATCGTTTACAACCATTTTCTCAGTATTAATGGCGATTGATCTGTTACTTTCACTTTACTCAGGTGGCTGGCTCTATCCCCGCTAATGTCAAAATCAAAGCTACTCCCTTGGAAATTGATCTTATTTATTGTCTCAAGATTTTAGGCTCTTTAGGATTTTAAGAGATTATTATCTTGTAAATAACATTTGTTTTCTTGAGATAACGAGAAAAATAACTCGAAATCTCAAGAAAATCACTGAAATTAACTTATTATGGCAAAACCGAGAAAATACAAATTAATTTAATCTTGTCCTTCAAGGGCTTCCGTAAAATTATCCTCCAGAAGAAATTTTATCTCCTTACAAACTTTGTTTATGTTATCTCGAGAAAACAAAGGTGGCTTTCTCAAGATAAGGAGCTAAATCATCCTATAAACATTTTTTTTTCGAGATAAGGGGAAAATGACTCAAGATCTCAAGAAAACCACTAAAATTAACTTGTTTTGACACGAAGATATGAAAAATGTATCCATCATGTTCTTTCATAGTTTTAGCGAGAAAACTACTGAAATTGACTTGTTTTCACGCTAAAACGAAGAAATGAAAAACGTATTAAATCATGTTCTTTCATAATTGATGATAAATATCTTCATTCCCTGTAAACAGAGCTGTGGTCTCTGTCAGGCGAAGACATGAGGCAGAGGGGGGTTTCTATCTTGACCGTTTTAGGGAGTTTAACGCTCCCACCGTCGTTTCCGGTAGTGCTAGATGCATGGTAGCGATCTACGTTAGCTCTACCTCGTAAAGTGAAGCGGGGAGCTATGTATTATGAATAGAGTGCCAAGCATCTGTAGAGTATCACGCTGAAGGTGTGAGTTTTTATCGATCCACCCGACCACAAGAATTTGTAACGTGATACTTATAAACAACTCATCATTTCAGCATTAGGTTGGTGCTGTAGCTAACGGTCGCTGGTGTTACTCCCGCTTCCAGAGTGTTTTCACTGTAGCTAACCCTGCGTGAACAGTACTGGCTTCACATTACAGGTATTTTGTGGTTTCTGGCTTAGCTACGTAATACGAAATAATGAGCGTTGGTATCTAATAGTAAGCTCTCTTCTGTCAGTGGTGCTCAGGTTAGCTAACGTGTTTGCAGGCTAACATCTGCTACTTTCTCGTGCTAGGTATTTGCAGTGGACATACGGAAAGCTAACGTCTCAATAACACAGCTTAACTGACTGTGTACCCTAAAAAGCATTTTCTTTTTTCCCCTCCAGCTTCTATCATGAAGATCTGAAGAGCTGATCCTGATCATTGGAGTGCCCTCCCCAAACTTCAGTGGCCAGGGTGTGTGGAAAAGACACCACTTTAAATGGGATGCGAGACTGACTGTAGAGAGTATTATATTTGTCTGCAGGAACACAACTTGCAAAGGCTGTAACCTAAACTGGTGCATCAATGAATGAGGAATCAGTTGACAGCCCGCTCCCTGTCAGAGAGCCTGTTGAAGAAGATGTGGAGGAAAGCACAGAGAAGAGGAGTGAAACAGAAACCATCTCTGAGGCAGCACCAGCGCTCTCAGTTGAAACACCACGCTCAGGTCCTGTGGAAGATACCCCAGCAGAGGTGAGAGAAGAAGAGGAGGACGAGAAGGCTCCGGTTGATTGGTTGGAGCCGCTTGAGGATGATGAAGAGGATTCCTTTAGCAAAAATGATCCAGAGGAAGAAAGCCTGGCAGGAGAAAGTGAAAGGAGTGAGAGTGTTGCAGGGAGCGAGAAGGCCCTTAAAAAGATTTTTAAGTAAGTTGTATGATGTTGTTTTTCTTGTGTGGCCATTGTAATAGTGTTGTAATGCCCTGTCACACTGTGCATGTTATTTACCAAGCTGGTTCTCTGAAACTGGCCTGCGAGAGCATCCAATCTGAATTTGCAAAGTGTGAAAATTACATAGAAGACATTAACTGCAATTTACTGTAACTTCTATGTATTATAAAAAATACATTTACACTGCACTTTCTTCCTTAAGAGGTCCCACTTGAGTTTGTATGGTGTGGTGAGTCAGGATTACTACACAGATGTGGAAATGTGTATAAATTTATAATAACTTCTAGATCTTGACAAGTTGTTCTATTCATAAAGTGAAATACTACATGTTTCAAGTCCACGTAGCTGTGACTAAATGTTTTGTGCCTTTGTAGATCCACTCTGATCTGTAAGTGGTAATGCAGAGGTGTAAATGATAACGTGAGGCGTAATATTGTTGAAATTGCACTTATTTTTCTTAAGAAATTCAAGGTTCATAAAGGGTTTTGTCAAAGGAGAGTTCATCATTTTACTGTTCTGGTCCACTTGAGGACACATTGAGCTGTATGTTGCCCCTGAACTTAAATGAGTTTGACACCCCTGACCTAGATCATATATTGTAAGCTGACAATGAGCAGCACTGATTTGGACCAGATTTAGATGTTTGTATCTGTGCAGTGACAGGGGTCCAATTATTTTTATATTATTGAGCTGGCAGCAGGAATGGGTGTGCTATGATGATGCACTGATTTCCAGCAGGAGCCAGTGCAATTTTCAGATATTTAGAAAATCTGCCAGCGAAAAATCTGAAGGATTTTAACTGAACTGAACTAATTTTAAACCCTGAAGTAACTTTACCTCTGCGTATTGAAAGAAAATGAATACTTAACAGCATCATACACAGCCTGTTTTTCCCATGTGGCCTAAAGGTTTCTAACATCTCCACTTTTTAATTCAGGCTCCAGGTGCCTCGGCGTAAGCGATCACATCCTGATGAGGGATGGGTCGAGTGGCCGATACTCGGGGAAGGTTGGAAGCGCAAAGAGGTTGTTCGACGCTCAGGATCAAGTATTGGCCAGAAGGATGTGTATTACCTCAGGTAGATACTGTCTAGTAGAAAGAAACAATCCCTCAGTTTAATTTGAACATAATTACATATCATAAAGATACAATGTTACCTTTAGTGTTTGCATATTACTGCTGCTTATTTTTATACTCCTCCTGCAACTGCTTCTCTCTTCACTGTTTGCCATGGCAACGTTGAGTGTTAGGGCTGGAAGGTAATATAAGAAATCAGCAATCAGCACGGTCAAATTTCAGCCAAAACACATAAAATGAGCTGGTTTGAGCTTCTCAAAGGTAAAAACTTTTTTTATTCTTGTATTTTTTAGATCCTGTAGTCTTAAGTTGCTGAGCAGTCACGTCAATGATGTTTAGTTTGCTATTTTTTTAAAAATATATTCATCATATATCATTGAGGAGTTTTATTTAATACGTAACACAGCTGATAACCAGCAACACAACATAAAATCTGGCTCGACTGTGCTTCAGAAAACTGCGCTTTTATTCAGCGCTGCAGCAAACTTGCGCAAAAACAACAGCCTGTAATACTTCCTTCCTTGATCAGGCTAACTGTCACTTGCTCGCCGCACACGCTGCCCACCATACCTGCACTCACTGTCACACACAGAGAACTACAAAGCAAAATCCCTGCTTCCCTGTACGTCACTCAGAGATTACCCACAAGCCACCTGAACCTGTGAAAGTACAGGCTTGGCTTGTAACATAGGTAAGGTGAACAAGAGAGATGCAGGATGTTGTGGTGTTCACAGTGCCAGCTAACGGCGGGTGGTGTATCTGCGAGCTTGTAACTCGGATTTTTTTCACAACTCAAAGTCAGTGAAAAATCTGCGATTTATATTTAGATATGTTCGCATATAAAATCCGCGATAGAGTGAAGCTGCAAAAGTTGAAGTGCGATATAGCGAGGGATTACTGTATAACCGATCGGGCTGTCCCTGGATTTTTAAACAGGATCCCATCCTCTGATCTTAGCCAAAACATAATCATTTGATCTTTGGTAATACTCTGTCTCTCCAAAAATCATTGAGATCAGTTCAGTGGGTTTTCCATAATATTGCAAACAGACAAAAGCAGGTGAAAACATAACCTCCGTGGACAAGATTAATTAATAGTTATACTGAATGACAACAGTTTTTAGTGGCTGTAATAGTTTTTCCCTGCTGCAGTCCCCGGGGTGTTCGGGTGAGAAGCAGAGTAGACCTGGCTTCAATCCTGGAGGGACAGATGGACATGTCCCACTTTGAATACAAGACGGGCAAGTTCTTTGAAGGCGAACCCGTAAGAGTTCGAAACAAAAAGGTATTGCTCACTTTTTATTTCTTAAAGCATGAAAACATTTCAGATTTCTGTTGTCCACCTTACAGTTACTGGTCTCTTTCAGAGAAAGGTTCGGGAGAGATCTTCCTCAGAGTCCAGTTGGATGGAGAGAGGAGAAGGGGCAGACACTCCTGACTCCCATCACAGGCTCACCCCGAACCTCGGCCCCAAAAATACACACTCCAACCAGACCAGTGTCTCCTCGAACAGCACGGCGGGAACTCCAAATCAAGGTTTTCGCACCGAGGATCCGCCGGTGGAAGACAAAATTAAACTGCCTCATCCCTCATCAGCCAAACTGCTTCCACTTCCCTCCATTAATGGAGAGATCGGGACAGAGGACAGCACTCTGTGAGTCCGGTGTTACTACACTTCACATGTTGTTTTAACCATATAACTAATGGCACTTTTCTACTACACGGTACCAGCTGGGCTCGACTTGGTTGTGTTTTTATTACACAGGATAGTCCCGCCTCCGTGACGCTGGTCGTCAGGTGAAGGATGAGAAAGTTCATGAAGTGATCTTCAGATTTATACTGTTGTGGTGTCACAGAAAGCAGTTGTTGCAATTAGTTGTTTTAACTTTAAATATGTTGTTAATTCATCAAGTTAGAGCCTGGTTAAAAACTCATGCTGATGTTTACGGAGATGAGAGCTCCAACCTCCATCAGCTGTTGCACCGACTGGGCGGTCAGCGCTCAGGATACAGGATTAAATATAATTTTATTGTTGCACTAAAACACGGTTACTGTACCTTGGACCCACATAGTAGAAACTTGTTATTCTGACTATAACGCTGCAGACTGTGTCGGCTTGCAGGTACAAATATTTGCATGTCAGTGATCATGCAATGACGATTCCAACCAATAACATTTTAGTACCTGCTAGTACCTTGCTGGTACGTTTTTTGGAACAACATGAGATCAAGTACTAGAAAAACATTGCTGTGTACTTTTTCCGATAGAAAAACAAACCGAGTCGAGTTGAGAAGGTACCATGTAGTCGAAAAGCTCCATGAAAGGACACTTGAATGAAACATAAGCACTGAGGATCACCACGTCTCTCTGCAGGGCCTGTGCCAGATGTGGTATATACTTCACGGGCACATGGTACGACAAGCAAAGAAAGAGGCCCTGCTGTCCCACCTGTTGGGGTGAGTCAGGATATCCGTGTGCTAAGTCATAACTCTGAGGCCAAACTTACTCAGAAATAAAAGGGAGCTTCAAAATCGGCTGCTCCTTCATTTTGTTAAGGTCATAACAAAATGTTGGTTACAGAAACAACCTCCCACACTGAACGTTTTTACCAGTACTCAGTCATTGGTTGAATTAAAGTGAAATGTTTTTATGTTGTAAATACTTCACAGTAACCGTCCCCTGATTTTATATGTTTGTGTTTCATAAATGGGGAGAAAAAAATTCATAAATATCAAGTTTCAAAAAAAGAAATAAAAGGGAAAAAACATCCAAGTACCTAAATCCTTTTGTAACATCACCTGTTTTTATTTCTTTTCAATTCACCAGCATCGAAAACAAAAGAGCATCCGATGATTCGCTTCAGGAAGGTAACACACTGTTAACACTGTAAACAGGCTCTGTGCACAATTAGCTGCACACACACAACCGCCTTCACGTTCAGTCATAGTCCATCTGAATCTAAACTACACACAGCTCACAAATATACTTCATCAAACAACCTGCCTCTCTGCTCTTGTTAATGTCACCTGTAGTGGATTCCTTGTGGTCAGTGCGTCGGATGTTACAACACAATCAACTGTGGGCAGTGTGCCAACTGCAAGCATGGACTCCAGAGCCCTGAATCCCGCAGACGCATATGCCGGAAACGCAAATGTATATGTCCTATTCGCAAGGTCAGCTGATGGGTGCACGGCAGTCGTTTAGATTTTTTATTGTTAGGTTATTTTAACATCACATGGCTGTTTTTTTCTGTCCTGTTTGCTCCATCAGAATCCTGGAAGTAGACAGTTCCAGCAGAGGAAGGCTTACAGCGACTCTCATGAAACATTTGATGACAGCGTGAGTTTAAAGGTAACAATCCACCAAAATGTACACACCAAATCTTTTATTTTACTCTAGTTGGATGAAGGTTCTAATGTTTTCATTTTCATTTTACAGAGTGAAGTTACTGACTCACAGGTAACATTTTCACTCATTTGTTATGCAACAATATTTTTCTCTAAACAAAGAGATCGACCAGTAATTATTAATTGTCAAGGAGGCTGATAACCAATATTTAGGCTGATATTGTGGTAGAAGTGACAATATAAACTCCAACACTTATCTTCACAACCTTGTTTCCAATGATTAACAGACACGTCTGGAGGGACTGTGAGCAGAGCAACCGCTTATGTTTACATAAGGTTATTGGGCCTCGCAGTAACGTTACGTGTGAATTGTAGAGGGCTGGGATGTTTTTATTACAACTTGAGGAGAGTCTGCTGCCTTAACTTCCTTTCCAAACATTTATGTCCTCGCTCGCTGGAGTTGCTCCAGGTCCTCTCTGCATCTGTGTGTAAACACCGTGCATCCACAGCTTTTACTGCTGATTGGCTGTGTTGAAGAAATTTACTCGAACTCTTAATCCAGAGTTTGCTGTAGTGGGGTGTAGATTGTATACAGGTATACGGTGGGTTTGCAGACACAGAGAGTGGGTCTGAGTAGGTAAGCTGACCCAGAATACTGGCATGAAGAAGCATTTATATAGTGGGTAAAAGGTAGAGGGGGGTAGAGAAAAAAAGGTATCTCTGTATTACAGAGATAAGGGCAGTACATCACAGGGTGGAGAGGGGGCAATATGCAGATAGGGTCAAGAGTGTAGTGGTCAGAGGTTTGGGTATAATTGGCTTGAAGGGTTAACATCAGGACAAAAGCAATGAATGTAAAGCCACGTCCACACGGAGATGGGTTACAGTGTAAATGGTAAAGTTTTTATCGTTTACGCCTTGCGTCCACACGGAGACAACGTTTTGGGAGCCGAAAATGATACATTTTGAAAACAGGTCCCAGAGTGATGTCTAAAGACGCCACCCACTGTGTCTCCATGTGGACGGCGAATAGGCATTCAAGGCTGGAGACTATGTAGTGGCTGCAGAGAAAGTAGTGGCAGCATCTGAGCCAAAATAATCCCGTTTTAAATTTGTCTCTTATCGGCCATCAGTTAAATAAAAAAAGGGAGATGCCGATAAGTGTCAAAATGCCAAATATCAGCACCAGTAATCGGTCAATGTCTAATCTTTACCGTCTTTCCCTCTTAAACTAAACTAATGTCTTCTTCACTCAGCACCCAAGTCTTAAAAGCAGTGACACGGAGAACTTCGCGGCCAACGTGGACATCGAGGATGATGACGATATGTCAACTGACGATGATGATGATGTGAGTTTTTCTTTTCTGATTTTTTTTTTTTTCCTTTTAACCCCACAGACCTGCTTACATGAAGACATGGTTGCAATCGTAGGCTGTATGTAGAATGTCTTGGCATTTGTATATCACCATGTTGGTTTTTCGGAGCCAGAAATGCCCATATTTGGATGTCAGGGAAGGACTGAGGAGCAAGGGCAAGCGGTTAGGGGAGGCAGAAGTGAAAAAAATAAAAGTAGTAAGTATAAAAATTCATCCACTTTCTGTTCAGATGCATGGAAGAGACACGTGGTGATGTCCCTGTATGTCACCACAGTAATGGTTGGAGACACTTCTATTATTTGTCCTCACTTTCCCCACTAGGTGTATAACACAATATGTTGTGCTGATCTGTCATAAAACTACACCGAAAAAGGTACGAGGTGAGGCTGCACTACCTCTGCCTCACAACGGGGGCGTGTGTGAGGTCACGGGTTTGAGCTCGTTCTGCTGTTGCACTTCTATGCTAGCTAAAAATCAGAAGTTTACGTGCACTGCAGCAGTTTTTATTTTTATTTTTTGCTCTGACTGCAAAAGTGGAAAAATGTGCGTACAGAATGCTGAGACGATGATTGGTGATGAAGCGATGTAACATAAAAAGTAGCCAGTGTGCAAATTGCAAGTTAAGTGGTGAATTTAAGCTAATGTGTTGTGTTCATATATTTGTAAATCTGACTCTGACCAATCACAAACCTCACTGTAAGTTACTGGTGAGGAGGTGGGTCTGACCCTTGAGCTCAAGGATGCTACCCAATGTGTATGAGACTGGAGTTCAGGTCTCATTGGAGACTAGACATATCAATCAACCTGACCACGCCCCCTAAATATTTTTCTTTTGAAGCCTTATACCGTATTTTCCGGACTATTGAGCGCTCCTGTCTATAAGCCGCTATTGAATTTATTCGAACAGTTTCATGTGGTCCACTCTGACCGGGTCTGATGTGACGACGCTAAATGTATCGGCGGCACAGAGCTTGCTAGCTTGTAAAAAGCCAATGAGCTTCGTGCCGCCGATACATGAGCCACACCGGTGTTTAAGCTGCAGGGTTCAAAGTATCGGAAAAAAGTAGCGACTTATAGTCTGGAAAATACGGTAATAAATGAGTATAATGAGAACATGTAATGACTTAC
>OOFC01049408.1:0-21742 GCA_900323345.1 Pseudochromis fuscus | reverse complement strand
CGCGTCTGATGTGACGAGGCTAAATGTATCGGCGGCACAGAGCTTGCTAGCTTGTGAAAAGCTAACAGGCTTCGTGCCACCGATACTGAGCCACACCGGTGTTTAAGCCGCAGGGTTCAAAGCATCAGAAAAATGTAGCAGCTTATTGTCTGGAAAATACGGTATCTACTATTTTCTATCTACTATTATATTCAGATGGACACCAGATCACCGAGAAGAAGAGTTGACTTTAGCTAATGACATCAGAATGACTTGTGGAAAAAAATGTATTGACAGAGTTCTTTGTAGCCAGCATCTACTGGCCATTGGTGGTACTGCACTATAAGTATTGGCCTCGTGGCATCGTCTATTTCTATATGTGATCTGTGTTGTGTCCATACGACTTTCTTCTTCTCTGGTTCAATGATGCAGCGGTGGAGGTTTACTGGTTCTCTGTCACCGTTGTTCTATATACAGTCTGTAGTAGCTACTAAAACTCCTCAGTTTTCTTCCTCATACTGAACCGCAGCTGTGGTGACCTCCAGTCTCTATAAATGTACAACAACAACTCTTCATGCCAGAGAAGTGACAGCTCTCCTCTGCTGTCTGTCTGCTTGTCCTGTGGGAAAGTTTCACACGGTTAAAACAGGAAGAAGCTCGAGTAATGTGCAGTAGTCGTGTGCTCACCGCCTGTCGTCCCCTGGTGTTATGCAAATGTTGTGAGCAGCGTAATCAACAGCTGGTGGCGCTGATTCTCCAGTCTGGTGTCATTACAGCTTTGCAGAAGCAGACAATTAGATACCATGTAGAAAACGTAATAGAAACATGGTGTTTTTGTTTGTGCGGCATAGATTAAACTCTCTTCAGCTTTCACGCAGAATCAGTGTTTTCATCTCCTCAGTTAAAGCCTGGTTGTTGTTTCACTCATGTCAGGATCAACTGTCTTTCAAAGCATTTTCCTTTGGTTCATACACAAGCTGTTCCACCTCAGCCAAAGCTCCAATTCAAAATGTACTTTACAGAGGATCTATTATGCTACATATACAGTTTTACAGTGTTGGGTGTTCTGAAATAATCACCTAATCATATAAAATAGCATGGAGATACTGTACAGTTATTAACATTTTACCTGCTACTTTTCACTTCAGTTGCATTTTCCAGCATTTTCCACACGTATACAGATTAATATGAACACACGTGAAACATTTTACATCCAGCTTGTGATTAAAATACTGAATCCACCGTTATGTTCCACCATCAGCTGCTAATTGGTGTAATATTTACCAAAAACAGACATACTGCTGTGATCTTTCTGGTGGTGAATACTTTCTGCTTTCAGATTCTGGATCAGATTCAGACTCAAACATGTTGGGACTGGTTTGAAAAATTAAATTTCCAGTCAACAAAGTGAAGTAACTTTGTTTACAGTCACCTGTAGGAGAGTCCGGTTACGCCTCCTGTCAGAATCTCTGACATTAGCCAATCAGAAGAAAGTGGGTTCTGAGAAGGAAGGGGGGCGGGGTTAACAGAGACAAATGAGGGACTGCATTAATGGACTTCATAAGAAAAATATAAACTTTTTTGAACGGTAATCTATGCAAAACTACTCTAGTGGAGACCAAGACTATAAATATAAAGCTGGAAATGAGCATAATAGATCTTACAGGTGGTTGAAAATGCATTTGATGTGTCAGAGGAAATAAAAAAGTTACACAATACGCTGTAATCATTATGATGGCAATGTTGAACCATTTGCATAAATACAAGAACAGTTTTATTTTAATTGGTTTAAATGGCGTATTTAAAAAGTGTTTAGAATTCAACCAAGCAGACGCCTGTTCATCATAACACTTATTGTCTTTTTATTTGTACTAAATGGTCTGATTGTTACTTGTGTTTTCAGTGGCACAAGAAGCGGAAGCGACGCTCGTGCGGAGAATGCAAAGCCTGTCTGTGCAGGAAAGACTGCGGCACGTGTGATTTCTGCATCGACAAACCCAAGTTCGGAGGCAGCAACAAGAAGAGGCAGAAGTGTCGTCTACGTCAGTGTCAGCGGCAGGCGATGGTAAGACCCTACCAGTATCGGTTTTGGGATCAAACTGGTTGTTTTCCTGCATTTATGTTGTAATAGCTTGAAGTATTTCTCTGCTTCTTTCTGGCAGAGACATTTGCTTCCTTTCCAGATGGGACAGGGTGACTGTGGGCCAGAAGGTCCAGGTCTGCCAGGCAGGCCCAGACCTCAGTACACATACAGCCGCAAGTCGGGTTTGAAGAAAAGCAAAGAGTCACAATCTGGCTTTGACCTGAGTGACAATGACGATGACGACAGTAATTTACAACCAGTGAGTGTCCGGTGATGACTGTGTTTGCTCTTTTCTTGGAGTGGTTGTTTTTGAAGTACGTTGTCATGGATTTGTGGTTTCTTCTCACTTCCTCAGATGAACTGGAGCTCGGAGCCTGCGAGAGGGAGCAAACCTTTTGAGGTGAATATGAGAAGCCACCAGTCGCCTGTCGTGCGGATTTGAGAACAGAATCTCATCTTCACGTTTGACACTGAAAGCTCATCTCCAAACCAAACTGAATGTCCGCTTGATTTTGTCTCTCATCAGATGAATCACTCAGATTCTGGAGTGCGAAACGGGCTGTCTGACCGAGTCCCTCACATCAGCAACCACTACAACTCTCAGCTAGTAAGTCTATATTTTTCCTTCTCATCTGTTCAGGGAGAATGTGTCACATTTTCACATTGGTCAGTTTTTAGTTTGGGAGCCATTTGTTTTAAAACGTTCTTCAGTGAATAGTCGCACTTTCCTGGCTGATCCTGTACAAATAATTTCCGGCCAGTGCTTCATAATACCACTGAACCTGAGTGATCACGAGCCAGTGTAGCCTTCTGTTTACACTTCCCCTCACAAACGCTTCTGGCTCCTTGTCCATTTCCTTATATATCTGTTGTCATGCTGTTCTTTGGCCTGTGGCTCTGGCTCTGTGCTACGAATCCAGGATGGGGTCCAGCTCGGTTTTGTTTTTGTTTTTTTACCAGTGTATGGTGATGCAGCATGCATCTACGAGTGTTCTTGTAGCTTGTGTCTTTTAACCTGGAAGATTTTTTCCTCCTCTTGTGGACATGTGCTGTGGCAGCCGTGCTAACACTGTAGATACAAACAGGAGACATGAGGAGAAGGACAGAGGGGCAGTAACGCAACAATGCCCCCTCCTCCCAGACAAATTTGAACTGTGGATGTTGCAATTATATGGTACGCGTCTTAAGCACTTGGCACCGGGCCACCCACAAAAGTTAATTTGATCTCCTTGTAATGGACGCATTTTGCTGCCAAGCTGTTTGCACTCTCTACTTGTCACCCCCTCTCTTATTGGCTGTCCTTCACTTTGTTCTTGTGGCCACTTGTTTTGCCCGTCACTCGATCAGATAAAAAAATCTGATGGTATGAGGCTCATTAGTGTTTTTTATTTTTGCCTTATTTATGTAAACTAGCAGTAGGACAGAGTATAGACTTCCTTATTTGATCCTTAACAAACATTTTTTCTCTCCTTTTCAATTGAAGTGCCTCTAATCATCGTATTCAGCAATGTCTTGCATGTTCTTAAATAGCTTGTTTATATTTGGTGAAAAGTATATGCTCTATACCCAGCTCTTGGCATATGAATTTACTACTACTTACCACAGACTGTATATAGAATAGACAAAGCTAATTTGATGCCACCCATACTATACCACCGATGGCCACTAGATGCTGGCTCCAAAAAACTCTGGCTTCAAATTACTTCAATTCAAAATGGTCATTTTCAATCCTGAAATTCTCAGTCAGTAAATTTTTTTCACAAGTCATTTTGATATCATGAGTTGAAGTCAACTCTTCATCATCATTTCATCGTTAAGTAGATGTTAGGCTTCAAAAAGAGGAAGATTTGAGGGCATGATGTCATTGAACTTGTGTCTCATGCACATTGGGCAGTGACCTCAGACCCACCTACTTAGCCACCCTCCATTTCCAAATATGGTCACTTATGGCGCCAAACAACCAATGTTGTGATGTTCAAATGCCAAACTTCTGGTTTCAAAATGAAGAGCAAACCCTACCTCCTTCTTCTTCTCCTTCTCCTCCTCCTCCTCCTTGACACAGCAGTGGTGGTTTATTGCCCCCTAGTGGTTATTTTGACAGCCTGCCAGATCTGATATTTCCCAAAGTTAATAAATTATTTGTTCCTTGAGTACTATATTCTCTCTCTCTTTCTGTGGAGGTAATGCTTGATAAATTTGAACTCGTATCTTACATCTCAAATCTGGTTTGATCTAATTTCATGCAAGTTGAATTCAGCTTTAGTTCAGCTCCGGTTTGACTTAGTTTGATCTTTATTTGAGAATGACTCGTCGCTGACAGTAGTTTATTTAACTGATGTGTTCACCTTCACCAACAACAGGACCAGCAAAGCAGATGGGATCCAGAGAGATCACACATGAGCAGAGATGGTCACAGAGAAGTTGAAGAGGAAGAAGAAGAAGTGGAAGAAGAGGAAGAAGAGGAGGAGGAAGAGTTCCCCATGGTGAGTGTCCTGCTGACATTTTGTTGTTTCTTAGTTTTCTGAACAACCCTGTGCAGTCCTGTGTGTGTGTCATGTTAATGTCTTGTTGCCTGCAGATTACACAGATCTTCAGTTTGGCTGACAGCCCGGCCGTGGGTGGCGTGGACGTGGACAACCAGCTCATGAAGCTGCTGCACTCTTTACGCTCCTCGGTGCTGCCCATCCTGTGGTATGTCATTATGGTGGAGGGCCCGCAGCTGCAGCTCATCCAGTGTTCCAAGCAGTCCAGCATGACCGACACCATGGTGCTGATCGACCCGGGCTTCTGCTACCAGGTCACCGTTCAAAAGCAACCGCTGCTGCCCACCCACTCGCTGTACGACTGCTACCCACCACGCCTCACCTCAGTCACGGAGGTGGTCAACCTGCTGCTGGGTCTGGAGAAATACGCTGTGTGTCAGGGACTGCCCCCCCAAGAACCGTACTTTTATAAAACCCCCATCATCCTGGAGCGGGCGTCAACGTGCGATTTCCTGGTGAAGAAGAACATCAGCATCTGTAATAACTGTAGAGCTCTGCGAGGACTTTAACCTGAGCACAGACAGAGAGACACTATGTGACCACAGTGGAGACTCCAACTTGGTGCCATTTTATTATTTTTTTGTTTTCTTTTCTGGTGATGGTATGAATGACACTTTCCATACTTACCTCTGGACTAATAGTATGATTTGATTATTTGAAGAATCACCAAAGGCATTCCAGGAGCTGTGATGTTTTGATCCAGGCGTGTTTCTTCTCAGATACTTTATTTTGTTGGTGTAGGGCTTTTCTATATGACTGTTAATGTCTGTGTGATGGGCAAAATTGAAATCCACCCCCCCTCCTCCCTGTGTTGGTTGTATTATTTTGATGAATCCACACTCCTGCTTGAGGAATTACACATTTCTTTTCATCCTCTATTTATCTGTCAACCCCAGAATAAAACATTATTAATAATTGACCTGTTATCTGTTCACCAGCATCATTGGCCATCCCAGTGTCGTCATGCTACCTGGACAGTGTGTAGCTGATTTAATGCAGTTGACCAGCAAACAGATTATTTTTTGAAAAGGTGATTTCCCCCACCCCCCGAATTTTCAAGTAAACTATTTAATTGCACTTTGTTTGTGTTTTGCTTGACATATGTAGCATTTTGGTGGATTTGCTGGTGTGTTGTTTTTTTGTTTGTTTTTTATGTTTATTCTGTTAAAAAAATGCATTGAAAATGATAGAAAGAGGAGGTAACTTACAGTGCTTACATAAAAATTATCACGTCCCTATGGATGGTTTTTCTTTTTAATTCATTTTTGATATTAAATCACAGTGAATAAAATCTTCACATATGGACCAAATACACAGATATGAAACAGTAAATGTGTGTTCACCCTTTGAAGTAAATTGTTCAGACAACCGTTGAAGCTTTAAGTTGAAACAAGAAAAAAAGGAGCAAGTGAATGTGAGGATACTTGTGGGAGACATCTGGCTGTTCACACTTGGCTTTAAGATGCAGGTGATCACAAGTGGACAAGTGTAAAAAACCACCAACATGAGATCCACTCACTTAAACCACATGTGGAGATGGTCTGGGACGCATGTGACCACATATCTTTTGTAGTGTAAACAAAGTGTCATATATTTTTAATACTTTGCATCATTTTTTTTTAGTTATTCCCATTTAAAAGCCCATTTCTGTTCAGTCTGAGCCAGTGAGTGAAAGGTGGGATACTTTTTTAAAGCTAATCTGTTGTCGCATCTAAAAAATAAATGGTACTGCGTTAAAAAAAAAAAAAAAAAAAACTATAAAGAAAAATCGGATGAATTAATAGTACAAGTGTACGTAGTATATTGCCGAAAGAATTTAATATTTTCCACAAAAGAAACCAACATAGTCCAAAGTCATTGCACAGATGAGGAGTGTATGAATTAGTCTGATGGCGTTTAAAAAGTCCTGAAACTGCATCCTTCCATTTCTTTTACTATATTTTAAACCGTTGAGCAATTTTTTAATTTTTCTCCCATCTCCATTGGGATATTTATGGACTATCTCAGTGACTTCAACAAACTTTATGCATTCTTTACATTCATATGATTTATATTTGTTATCTTGTTTTCCTCAAGTAAATGTGCAATTTCTGAAATATCTGGGATCAATTACTGTATTTTCCTGACTATAAGCCGCTACTTTTTTCTGACGCTTTGAACCCTGCGGCTTAAACACCGGTGTTTCTCATGTATCAGCGGCACGAAGCTCGTTAGCTTTTTACAAGCTAGCAAGCTCCGTGCATTCAGCCTCGTCACATCAGACCAGGTCAGAGTGGACCACATGAAACTGTTTGAATAAAATCAATAGCGGCTTATAGACATGTGCGCTCAATAGTCCGGAAAATACGGTAGTTATTCAAAAAATCTATTGTTATTTAGTCTTTGAATTAAAAAGTATTTGAAGAAGAGACACACGAGGTTTGCTTGCTGACTGGCTTTATAATATTTATCTGATATATCTGAAACACCATGTGAGTACAGGTGAGTGTTGACTCAGAAATCCAGGGTTTTATTTGCAGTGATAGCCACACATACTTAATGTGGTTAATGTTGGTTGAGTTATTGATTTTATCATTAGGTGATGTTTGAGTGGAAACCACAGCTTTTAAATGAAGTCATGCTTGTATTTACTGTTGCTCTGGAGACTCCGGTAGGTGGTCCATCCTGTCATCTGAGCTTAGTTGATTTACAGTCACTGGATAGTAAACAGACTGTGTACAGAAATACAGGAAGCAACCAGGGTTCAAAAATGAAATTCAGTGAATTGATTTTCTCCACAAGTCATTCTGATGTCAGTAGCTGAAGTCACCTCCTCTTCTCAGTGATCTGGGGTCCATATGAAAAATAATTCATATATAAGAGACTGGTAGCTTCATCCATTTCTAGAAACAGTCTGTGGCTTTAACTGATGTCACTATGGTGATCATCACCTCTGGTGTCATGTGAGGACAAAGAAGCTCACAAGACAGATGATGTTTGTTTTTGTATTTGCATGTTTGTTTTTTTAGTTTAAACTTAATTATTTTTCAGAATCAGAAAACTTTATTGATCCCCGAGGTAACACTGGGTCACAGTGTCTCACATTACAGAAAAATAGATGAGAATTAGGAGAAAAATCAAGTTTTGATATGAAATGAAACAGATAACTCCAATATGAAATAAATATACATAAATAGTGCAGCACTGTATGGTATATTAAATAATGCAATTGTTGCACATTGCACAGTGTAGTTTGATTATTGCTCAAGATGAAGTTATGGATATTGGTTTTTATATATGATTTTATATATTAATTTGATCTTTTGTAACAAATGTGGCTAATGTGCTATTTTTAATCATATTCAAATTTTATTCGGTTTCTGGAAATTCCCTTATAACCCCGCCCTCTTCTACATCACGTGATCCCCCCAGTGGTTTCAAAACGACCCATTTTAAATATCCTTTGACATTTAAGGGTTATCTTTCCTTTAAGAATGTGATTTGATCGATGCAGTGTTTTCAAATTGTGTATGCTAAGTAAAAATAACAAGGAGTTGTTTTTAAATAGAACATTTACCAATATTGAAATAATAACCATTAATTTGATCCATTGAATTTTCATTAGATTCATCATTCGTTATTCATAAAGACAGAACAATTTAATCAACATTAATATAAATTCTAACATTAGATAGCAAGCTGCCCACCATTTTTTTACTTTAATTAAATTGTGTGTTTAGGGTCTTGGGTCTGCTATAGACTGTATGAAGAAATATACAGTATCGCACAGTCTTTGGTTATAACGCACAAAAATTTAAGTTTTTTTTTTTAATGTATAAACATCTCATGCACCTACACCAAAACACATTTTCAAAATATTCTTTAAATAATATTTAAATAATATTTATAAGTCTCCGGGGAGAACCGTGAGCGCCACACGTGCATTCATGCTAATGTATTTTTTCTACCCAGCGTCACTCCGCTCCAGCTGATCACTATGATATTAGTATTAATGGATTAAGTGGCGCACATTGAATGCATGTTAACACCTGGGAGGGGCATCATCGCTGTGACCGTGTACAACAGAGGTTTTCACCGGGTGCAGAGGCAGAGGGGAGACCTTTCTTCTTCTTCTCTGAGCGGCTCTGCTGAGATGCGCATCGCTCCGACGCAGCGGAGGTCGAGAGGCTGCTGGTGAATTACAATTGGGAAACGAAGCCACCATGAACGAGGTGCCTTTTCCGCGTCTTACGAGTTACCGCCGCACATTTTCCTAAATAAATCTTTTTATTATTATTATTATTATTCACCAAAAAGGAGGATTTGGTCCTGTGGTGACGCGCAGGAATGATTTTTCCCAGCTCCGTTTTTCTACACAGGACCACGGAGACCTCGGGAGGCATCGGTCATGCTCTCTGGTAAGCGGTGGGATTCAGCTCCAAGATGTCCTTCTCATCCACACTGGGCGTATTAATGAATAAACAGCCTTTATGTTGTCTATATTAAAATACCTCGGCCTCGACTGGAGGACGTTATTGGAGGAAAACGGCACATATGTGGACGCGCATGTAAACCCCACGTAAAAGACGTGGTGCTTGTCACGGTGGCAGTCAGTGACACACCTGCGGTATGTTATTGCTTCCATTAATTAGTCCGGCGTGTTTGATTTGCAGCCTCCTCTATGCAGATGCGGGGTGGCTGCAGCCTCACACGCCGGGCTTCATGCGGGGACACATGCTTTATGTTTTCCACGCTGAGCCAAACAACACGTCTGTACATTCAATGCAAACACTGTGTGGATGAAATGAGAGCCAGCATGTCTCGTTGCGTGGTGTATCGGGAGTAAACTGTCTGTCTGTGTGTGTGTGCGTGGCACCTTCATTTAAAAGGCAGAAAATGCCAGGACTGCAATCACATCTGAATTCAAACAGCAGCTTTAAAGGAGTGGGAGAAAAAAAAAAAATCTGTGTCAAGCTTCTTGGGAATACACAACTTCTCCCTGTTGCTGCATTGTTATGGAGCAAACCAGGCAGAGGCATCCTGCTCCAGCCGCCTCCTGGGCCTTATTGGCTTCACTGTTCTCATTAATAAATACTACTTGTTCCCATGCAGCTGTGTTAAGCCCCCTGTTATTAACAGATTCCTGAACAAGGGTGTCTGTCTGTCTGGATCTGACATCCAGTATGTGTTGTGCGTGGGTCAGTCGGTGCCTTCGGGGGTGATTCACCGCTAACCCACCTTTTGGTGTGTCTGGGAAACACCTCTGTGTTTTCACAAGAGGATTTTCCTTTCAGCTGCCAAGCATTTAACAAAACTGCTGATCGCTCCTGTTTTAGGGATCTTGTGTTTGCGGGGCCATTTGCAGAGAGGTTTGGTTTGCTGTTTTGTTGCAGCGAGGACAGTGTTCGTGCTGGGGGATTGTGACACATGCTGCTGTTTGTTTTCACTCCTCTCTGTTCGCCGCTGCCTTCAAATTAGCAGCATGGCACTCTGTTTTTCTATAAAGCACTCCCTGTAGTTTTCATGCTATTTTGAGTGTTACAATTCAATCAACTACCATGGAATTGGACCTTGACCCAGATTGGTGCAAAAACAATGATATTTTTTTGCTATTTTGTTACATCAAGGTGACACTACTGTTTTTATGATGCCCTCAAGATATGGACTGACTCCGTTTGAGCATCTGGTTCAGTTGTAGGTGCCTGACAAACATGCAGGTTTAGTGCAGTGTTAAAGGTCACACACTCGGCCCCGATTCGTTTCAGCAATCTCTTTTACTTGCACATTAGCATGGATTTAAAATAGAAACATGCTTCTAGCTGTCAGCCAGATTGTCTTGGTGCTTAATATGTGAGCTCAGGGAATCAAGTCCCAGACCTTATCTACGAGCAGTAGTGGCACCGATATCAGAGGGAAGTCACCCACATTTCTTCACAACTCAGAAGCACAAAAGAATCAGATCAGACTGTGTGTGTACAGTAATGAGTGTAGCAGCATGGCTGTGGCTGCACTACATAAGTTTGAACAAAACCAAAGCTCTGAACTCTTTCCAAAACCAACACAGCGGATTACAGCCACCGCAGAGTATGAAAACAACTTTGGAATACATACAGAAATCCCTCCAGGTGTTACAGAGCAAGGGAAAATGTATAGGAATAATCCCCTTGGACATTAGAGCCACATTCCTTTCTTTATTACTGCCCCCACCTCAGCTTAGCAGAATCCAGGTGGATAGCAATCACCAGGTTTGCTTTGTTTCGCCTGTGGTGGTTTGTGTCAGATGTGCAAAGGTGAACATCAAGGCCAAGGAGAAATGGTGAGCCACACGATTGGTCAGCGGCTAAGCTGCCCTGCCGTGTGCTGATAAGTGTCTTATAAATCAGTATTTCATGGATATGGAGGAGATCATATTAGTGTAGGGGGCTGTGTGGGAGGTGGGGTCACCTGATCTTCCATAAGCCCTTCACAGTTCTTTGGTTGGGATTGCTCTGGTGGAGGTAGTTCAGAGTTAAATCCTCTGCACTGACTCAGTTGTACATCTGATCGTGACTGATTTCTGTTTCCGAATTCTTCCAACGTTTTTATTCTTTGCATCCCACCACTGGATTTACAGTGAGCTTGGAGTCTGATGCTGACTGTCAGGGAGAGGGTGCAGATAAAGGTCACATTACTGTTCTCTTACAGATTAACAAAGTGGGGGTCAGAGGTCAGCCCCGGCAGCGACACTTGAGGTGTTGTCATGGTTGAAGTCATTGTGAGAACCAGACTCGTACAGTTTGCCTCCACAGTCTGCAGGGATATTTGCCCAGTGTTGACTCGGCAGGAGTTTGTGTGGGACTCTCGTGCTTGTCCAACAGGAGCTGGATAGTTGTAACCCTGATCTGGTTACCATGTGTAAGTTGACAACAGCAGCAGCTGTGTCAACACCAACAGTCAACATGAGGGCAGCCAGCCTCACCTGTCCACAGTGAGCTGGAGGGCAGATTTCAGCTGCTCCTTTATATTTCAGCTGCTCTGAGGCGCCTGTTGAAAGACACCAACAGTCCCACTGAGCAACAGATATGACGCAGAAGCATCTACCGTAACGTGGTCTATTGAGACACGTGCAGTTGTAAGTCATGAGTATATCTGTTATATAAATGCTGTTGACGACAGTTTCCTGGTTCTGGGACTCTTGGGACAGATAAAAGCTGACAGCAGAGAACTGGCTGTAAACTGGATTTAAAACTGTTGCCTGTAGGAATTTAGTCTTTCTGTGGATGTTGCAATCTATTATGTATAACTTCTAAGCCGAAGAGAGAGCAGCACAGCTCCTCGTGTGGACACGGTAGGATCAGACCTACCTTACAGGCTTCAGTGTTAAACCCTTCGGACTTGAATATTAAACTCCTCCCTGATTTGCATTCGTGTGATGCGAGCTGCAGAGGGGCAGCTCACTCTCATTGCACAGCTCATGTTTTAATCAGCACGACTCCCTCAGTGCTATCTATACCACCATCCACAGCCCCTACACATCCTAAGTCAACACGTGTTTGATGATGGGGTGGCGATCAAACCTCTTGCACTGGTATCTGCTCTGATCTCACTCTTTTGATGCAGCTCTCTGTTGATCTGATTCCTCATTGTCCCGCCGTCCTCTCCCGCAGGCTTGTCTCAGGAATGTGATGCCGTCCTGTGTTGTCGTACCTGCACATCTGCACACCAGATGTTTAAAAAGTTAGACTTCAACCGGTGAGACCTCTGATCCTTTAAGGTGTGTTATTTGTTAGACGTGGTAGTGATTAAAGGAAGACCTGCTGTTGTCACAAGGTGATTATTACTCTGGAGCTTTGGCTTTGCATCAGACAGAGGTTGTATTTAATACTGTGACGAATACTTTCCCTTTTATTACCTCTGCCATGAAGGGTGCTTTTTTTGCTGTTTTTTTTGTATATATAAGGAAAAACTACTGAACAAATCTCAAAGTTTTTTTTGTTTTTTTTTAAATTATTGATAAATGAAGATATTATCAACAGAACAAATTAAAACATTTTCAAGTGAAATCAGAGGATGGGATCCTGTAGGAAAAAAAACAGAAAATACAAATCATGTAAAATGGGGAAATGTTTTAATTTCACCTAAAGATGGAGCCCACAGCATCAGTACAGCTGCTGGATCATGTCTTGATGGAGATTTTTTGCTCTTACCACTCTTTATTTTCTTTCTGTAGTTTCAGCTATTGATGTTAGCTTAGCAAATATAAAACCAGTCATAAACACTGTGGGTTACTCTAGAACAGGGTTTCTCAACTGCGATCATCCTATCCTGCATGTTTTAGATCAGGGGTCTCAAACTCATGCCATGGAGGGTCCTGCAGGTTTTCTTTCCAACCATCTCTCCAGCAGCTGATCTCACTGATGAGCTGCTTCCCTCAAATTGAAGGAGGTGTTGGAAGAGGAAACATCTAAAACATGCAGGATAGTGTTCCCCAGAGGACCAGGGTTGGGAACCACTGCTCTAGTTCAACTGTTTATTGAAGGCTCACGTGATGTTGCACGTTTGTTTGTGGACTTGCATTTTGAAGCCAGGAGTTTGACATTTGATTGTGGCCTTGCTTTATTTTGGAGCCAAAAGTGACCATATTTGGATATGAAGTGAGGATTGAGGAGGCGGGTCTGATCCTTGAACCCGAGGTCACTGCCCAATTTGGACAAGACTCGAATTCAGGTCTAGTTTCATTGGAGATCAGAGCTGTCAATCAAACTAACCACGCCCCTAAATCTTCCTCTTTTTTTAAGCCTAATATCTTTTTATTGATTAAATGATTTTCAGATGAACCACCAGATCACAGAGAAGGGTTGACTTTTTCAAATGACAGCAGAATGAATTGTGAAAAAATATGTATTGATTATCGTGACTGAAAGTGACCATTTTTGAACTGAAACCAGACTTTTTCTGGAGCCAGCACCTAGTGGCTGTCTGGAGTATTGCACATTTTTTGCACTTCCACACTCGCGTCATTTTTGAGACCCGGTTACTTTGCCAATTTCTACATGAGTGTAACCTTTACAAGAAAACAGGAAAATACAGCATAACCCTAAAATATGTGAAGTGCAACAACAAGAGAGTTGTGATATTTCACTGACGCTAACTGGACACAACAGGCTCAAACAGACAAAAGTAATCGAGTTACAGTAGTGAGGATGTCAAACATGATAAAACTACTTGAGAGCTGATGTGCTTCAGTGCTCTGAAATATGAGCATCGCATTTAGATGCTGGTGGTGTGTGGTGAAAGACCAGAGTCTTCAAGTGAGGGAGCTGATTTAGTAATGTCTCTTATTTATTATTTGCAAACTTTTGCTAAAATGAGTCAACATTAACCACCGTTAGATGGTTGTCACAGCAAGTAAGACCACCAAGTGTATTGAAGGGAACATGCTATTGCTAATGAATTTACATTTTTATTTGTAAGAAGAACAGGTTGTTTTTATGTATTTTTTTATGTCACAATCTAACATATAGAATACAGTCGTGTATAGTGAGTTAACTCAGGGCAATGAGCTCTAAAGACTGTTGGAGGTAATGTGTGTGTTTCACTGAGGAGAAAAGGATGCCACTAAATTTCCAAGCAAATGTTGTGGTTGCTGGAGAAGACCATTCTTCAGAGGCATGGCAGCCTTTTGGCTCCAGCATTCAGCTGCCCAGCGACAGTCCAGATGAATACCAAATGTCTCTGTCTGTCTTCTCTTGACTGCTTCTCTCAGAGGGTTTACTGCTCTGCTGTCCAACAGAGAGCGGACATGACACCGCCTTGTCCACTCCCAGGTGAAAATCCCTCTCACTTTATTAGATTAACTTAAAAATCTGATCACCACGGACTCGAGCGTGGGTTTTGTGTAACAGGATTCATGTGATGAGCTTTTGTCTGGCCGGTGGTTGTAACTCTTGCCACTTGTGTGAAAGGCTCCTACTTGTCTGTCAATGGGAGGTCAGGCATGCCGGGGGTTTTCACACGTACAGGAGCAAACAGCAGCCGCTGGTTCAGCTCCAGCACCGGGAGCCAACGCAAACCCGGTGGAAGTATTTCAGGTATGTCTTCACAGAAAGTGAGCCTCATTCTTCATGGAGACAGGACAAACACAACGCTGTGTGTTACTGGCATGTAGAAGAAGAAAAAAGGCTGGTCGGCTGGGAGCTGAGCTTTGAGACAGCTGCTCAGACTAACTGATAGATAAATGTTTCCTTTTGAAAGATGTGATGCTGGCAGGAGCAATCTCTGGAAGGGTAATTCTGAACCAGCCCTTGAGGCCTGCTATCTAGATTTGTGGGCTGAATGGAGTCGTTTTATGATTTACTCGACTGGCAAGAAGACAGCAAGATGCTTGTTTATGGCAGCGATTTGTGAGGAACGGCGAGTGAGAGGCTTTTGGCAGAAAACGCTATCGCTATTTTTGGATGTCAAGTCTCTATTGGGTATTAGGGAAGAGGCTTCGTTGGTAATGAACCTCCATTATGCGGGGAAAAGTGCACATATAAATATTGCTTACTTGCTACAGTTTAAGGAAGACTTTTTTGTTTTGGGCAACAGTTTATTACTTGTGGCTCTTAATTGATGTATTTATAGCAAAGGTATCTCCATGCTAAGTGAATTTTATGTAAACCTTGATATATTTATGGTTGTAACTTAGAGGAAAACATTGCATTTATCCCCCTGCCTTTATTTATTCCACCACTTTGCTTCTGGCTCTGTTCCTCTTTTTTTTTTGTACTGGTAGCTATTGAGCTTTTGAGACATAAAACACTCAGGGATTAGGTTTCTCGCTCTCTCTGTAGCTATCCATACATTATTAATGTTACTTATCTTGTCTCATTTTTCCTTCTCTTTGCTAATTAATTGGTGGCTAATTGCAACTCGAAGCTAATTTTAGATTATTGCTCACTTCCAGAGTGCCCTCGTGCAAGTTATGATCAGACTTTTGTCAAACTTTTTCTGAAAATACTCTTTAAAAAGGTTTAAATGCACATTTTTGATATGCTGTTATATAGTGTCATATGTGGGTTTATAGTGCTTTTAGTGAAATTGTTGCCATCCCTGGTATTTGATTGACTTAGACAGATTGACTTTCTCCTTGCTGATGATCTAATGATTTATATATATGTTTAGAAAAGTAAAAAAATAAATAAATATTGGGGTTTAATTGTTTTCCCACTTTGATAATTAATATATATTTTTAATCTTTTCAAGGATTCAGTTTTAGACACCTGAGCCGAGGTGCAGTGGCTCCCCCTGATGGTCCCTCCTGTCGCCTGATCTAGGACCCACTCATGCTCATTCACTGCTAACTTGCTAGAAATGCGACTCGCTCTCCACCTCAAGACAACACATGGCTGCAAGGTCAGAGCGAAGTAAACACCGGAGCCTGAACATATTTTGTCGATTGCAGTTTCAGCCACAGTTAAGCCTCGGTGTCTCTTCCTCAGGTGAGGGCGTGGCTGGGAGCGTGAGTTGTAAAGTCCCCAGAAGTACATCGCATGGAGGTCAAAGGACATCTGATCACATCCATGGGTTTGGGGGCTCCCGGTGAGTAGTCATGACTTCTCACGGTGGAAACGCACAAACACTTTCATGCCCGGACAAGCTCGAAATGACCTGATGCATTTATCAGCTTGTGTGGTTTTTCTCACAGTTTTTTCTCCAGGGAGATGCCATGTGAAAACAGCTGCATGTGCGAAGGCCTTTTATTCACACACTGTCCCCACAGCTGCAACATAATCTTATCACAACACTTTAACTGGGAACAGACACGTATCCACAACAAGACGCTTTAGAGAACGTGATGCATGATGAAAACTCTCCATTTCAAACATCTGTCCTGAGGCGGAAAGTCTGACATACGAATGCCGACCTTTTCTGTAGCAGAAAAAAGACTCAACGTGTTTTCCTCAACTAAACATTATTAGATATATTTATTTCATGTACTGCAGCATATAAACAACCACCTGTGCACAGAGTTACTGTACAGTCATTAACATTTTACTAGCTACAGGATTTCCCAACAGCAACATTTTCCACTTGTCTGCATTTTCCAGCATTTCCCACACGCACACCAATTATTATGGACATGCATAACAAAAATTTTATATCCAAGATGTGATTAAAATATTGAATCCACTGTTATGAGCTGCTGGAGGGTGTAATATTTACCGAACACAGAAACATGTTCAGATTGATTTGAATGCAGTTATGTTTCTCAGTTTGAGTCCCTTTTTAAATTTGAGTGGTTTTGTGTTATCCAGCTGATCTTGTAAATTGAGTCATTGAGAAGATGCCCCACATGTCTTGTGCTGCATAGATGTTCAAGGCTGCCAGGACAGCAAGCTGCAGGCTGAGAGGATCGCAGCTCTGCAGGAGAGGAAGCAGGCCCTGGAGGCTCTGCTCAACGCCCGAGTGGGAGAACTCAAACAAGTCTGCTTACAGGAAGCGGTGAGCAGCTCTACATGGTTCAGTGTACAAACCCTCTGTCCATACGTCTGTTATTTGGATTCTTAATTCTTGTATCTTAGTTTGGTTGAGCAGCATATTTCAGTTTTCTCTGAAACGAGATGCTCCCAGCAACTTGTTGAAAATGTGATATTTTTCTCTGCAAATTAATCTTTGCTTGATTGCTCCTGAGAGCCTGTCAGCGCATGTTAATGAAGCCACAGCTGCCTCAGCTTTTCTTTACCAGCTGTTTAACACATCACTATGTTATCAGCTGGATGAATCACTTCGTCTCTGCATGCCTATTTTTGGATTCAGGATTTCTCTGATCTTTTGTGCGTAGCTCACTCAGAAGTCTGAAGCACCGCTCGTCTGCAGTTATTTTGTTTCTGCTTTAGAGGTGAATTATGTTAACGGCATCACTTGTGTTGCATCTCTTTTTAGTGCAGTCGACCATTTAAAGGATGATTTTACTGAGACTTAAAGTTACACATTTAGTGCTTTGATTTTACTCTGGAGCTCACAGACCAGTGAGACTGATTTTATTTACTGGAGGCTAATGAATGTCCTCTACAGGAGCTGACTGGGAAGTTGCCACGTGCTTTCCCCTTGGAGACGGGAGAGAAAGCCCCACTGGTGCAGCGCAGAGCTGGCCTGGCGCCCAGCACCAAGGCAGAGGTAAGTCAACACCTTGATTATCCATTGTGTTTACGCAGCAGCTGTATGGCTGTGTACTCGCGCTCTAACATGGCCGGCTGTGACTTTTTAGGATGAAGCTGCCCAAAAAAAGCAGATGAAAGCCATCTTCACCGGTGCTTTGTACAGACACTCAGAATCAGACCGAAATGTTCCAAACAGCAAGAGGACAGTCCATCGGGGGTGTCATACAGGTACTGTTACAGCAACGAAAACCACACTCAGCTATTACAATACCAACAAATTATCAGTACACATTCATCTGTGCATTTATGTTTAGCAAAGACACCTGATGTCTTTCTCTCTTGTCTGTGACCTGAGCAGTTTGTTGTCTTTCAGAGGACACTGTCATGTCAGAGAGCACCAGCTCCATGTCAGATTCAACATCCCATGACAATGGTAAGTCAACTGTGAACAAAATCTCTTTAAGCCACTCCCTCGTTCCTCCTGGATGTATTCTGTATTAATATTTACAATGAGCTCAACAAAAAGAAAATCCAGTAGAAACAATGTATCCATGTATTAAATTCAAAATACATCACTCACACAGGCCCATCTGATGTTTATAACAACACACAGGAATATGTGATCACATTATAGCTGTCAACCTAAAGCTGTGTTCACACCAAACCCAAAGCAGATTTCTCCCAAGGTGAGTGAATGCAAAGATGTGAATGTACAGTACAGGCCAAAGGTTTGGACACACCTTCTCATTCAATGTGTTTTCTTTATTTTAATGACTATTTACATTGTAGGTTTTCACTGAAGGCATCAAAACTATGAATGAACACACGTGGAGTTATGTACTTAACTAAAAAAGGTGAAATAACTGAAAACATGTTTTATATTCTATTCGTCCATCCATCCATCTTCTCCCGCTGTTTTATATTTCAGTTTCTACAAAATAGCAAGTGGAATTTGTTTCTTTATCAATTGGGTTGGGACCATCAGTTGTGTTGTGCAGAAGTCAGGTTAAGCCCTTTTGGACAACTGTTAAAATTCATATTATGGCAAGAACCAATCAGCTAACCAAAGAAAAACGAGTAGCCATCATTACTTTACTTTACTGTACAAAGTAAATAGTCATGAAAATAAAGACAACGCATTGAAGGTGTGTCCAAACTGTAAGCCCGTACTGTATGTGGGTTTTGCAAGTTGAAAAAGTCTGAACTTGAGTGAAAAGTTCAGGTGGTATTGGGAAAACAATCAGCATTGAGATTCCCCGACATCACCGAGGAGCAGAGATGGAGATGGTCTGTGACCGTCCAGAGCTTTAGGACACGACTCTGACTCTGCACCGAGATTAAACCCAGAATGAAGGAGCTTTTTGTCATTTCTGGGACTTCACAACAGATAAAAGGAGCAATATTAGCAATCTTGTTTATTGTTGGTCTCAGTGCGTTTTCTGGATGCCATGGTTTCTGGAAGGAGCGCTCCTATTGGCTGTTGAGAGGGAATATTCACGTATGGTGAAACATCCACAATCAGTCCTGCGGTTGTGTTGGGAGTAACACTGGGGGAAAATCTGCTTTGCGTTTGGTGGAGTGTTGTGTTTTTAATCCAAGTTTAGTCATCAGTGACAGAGTTAAAAACTAATTTTCTTCCTTTCTCCCAAAGAGTCTTCGCCCAGTGTGGCGGCTGACCAGCGCTCCCTGTCTCAGCCCCGGCTCACTGTGGGCAGCCCCGACCACAGGATCAGCCGGAAACTTTCTCCAGTAGAGATTTACTACGAGATGAGGACACGGCGCAACTCCGTCACAAGCTCCGTCAGGTACTTGTTTCACTCTGAGCTGCAGCCTGCCGGTCTGTACGTGAGTGTGTGTGTCGTGTCGTGTGCATTCATGTCCTTGTGTGTTGCTTTTCACAGCCCAACTCACTCTTTACCCAGAAGTGCTTCTAATGTAGAAGGCAGAAGTGTTCCTGCAACACCTCTGCTGGCCCGAACTGCTCCAATCAGCGTTCACGTCAGGTATCCTGTGGTACTGGGCTGCTTCTGTGTGATGCAGCACAGCTACAGCTCCCTCCCACTGTGATAACTGCATTCCTCAAAATGGCTTAATGACTTGGTTGAATGCAGACACAGAGTAAAGGTTATAACAACGATTAGTGTCAAATTTAGCAACCAGCGAGGGTTTTCCTTCATCCCTTTGGCTTCAGGCATAAAAATTTTGTCCCTTCTTAAGTGATTTTCTGTGAAATGCAGTTACACGCTTTTGATTAAAAGTGGTTTTATTCTGTCTTGTCTCCATAGTTGCTCTATCTTCTCCTAACGTGAGCTGCTGCTGTGTTCATTTCTGCCTTAGATCGGATGCATCGGGCGGTAATGGATTGAAGCAGTGGTCCGGCAGCCTGGATGTGCCGTATATGATTCCACTGGCTCAAGAGGGTTCGTCATCTGACCGCCGAGGCTGCCCCTACAGCTCCCGAGCCCGACGCAGCAACAGCTCCGAGGCCCTGCTGGATAGATCGAGCCTCCCGGACGACCCCGCACCCAGGAACGGGATGCCCCAGAGAGGAGGGCCCTACAAGAGCTCAGAGACGCTGACTGATGGCAAGCTGCGGCACATTCACCTCGGCAGCCCCGAGAGACACGTGGACGGCTCTGGGGAACAGGTCAAAATGCGTCTGTCCATGGGTGGCAGGGCGGCTAGTGGAGGCTACAATGAGCTATTGATGGACTATATCTGGGGGAAACAACAGAGGATGCAAGTGCAGCACCACCTGTACCAGTCCACAGGCAGGATCTGGCAGGACATGTCCTCGCCTCGCTCCTCCACGGCAGCGGCGCCTCCTCACACCAATGGATTTTCCCATTCCCAGGTGCACCTCCCCAGCGCGGCACCTCCTTTCAGCCCCATGGTCCTCAGAGGGTCCCAGGCTGAGCTACGCAGGGTCAAAGTCACCAGAACCAAATCCTGTGGGCCCTTTATTCCTCTGCAGCAACACCCCCAAGATGCCATCCTGCTTTCAGCGTATGAGTCCCCTCTTCCCGCCTCAGGCACCACTACATCGTCCATCCCCAACCTGCACCCTTACCAGACCGAGCTTTCTGGCCCCTCCTTCAGTCGCAGACCCCCACAGTTCTCCCTCCCCACCCCAGAAGACTCAACAAGAAGCCTGCATAAAGCCCTAGCTCTGGAGGGACTGAGGGACTGGTACCTGAGGAACGCTCTTGGTTATCCTCCTGCAGCCCCAAAGGGCCATGAGGCAGGGATCTCCCGGCTCTCACACCCCCACCCGCTGGTGCACCAGGCCCAGTCAGTTCAAGGTGAACCAGCCAACGTCCACAGGCCTCAGATGCCCCAGTCAGCTAGCTTCCACGGTCACCCACTGCACGGGAGGTCAGTATTTTAACTCCTCCATGTCAGTGTTGTGGGTTAAAATTCAGATGTATACATTACAGGAGAACTTCAAACCAGCCAGAATGGAAGACTACTCACTTATAAGTTACCGTATTTTCCGCACTATAAGGCGCACCTTCAATGAATGGTCTATTTTAAAACTGTTTTCATATATAAGGTGCATAGAATAGAAACTACTGTAGTAGCTGGGGTTGTGTTATCATCCATCTAGATGAAGCTGAGCTAAAGTGAATGTCAACAAAACAGTCAGATTAGTCAGTCAGTCAAACTTTATTCATAGAAAACAAACCAACGTTCTGACAACTCCGTTCACTCCAAAACAAGCTAGTACATTCACAATACAGTACCGTACGTACTGGTAGCTCTTACCGGTATTTGCGCCGCCTTCGTTAAAAACAATGTATTTCCACCTCCATTTGTCACAGTTCAAAGCTACATGAACAGCTGTTTTATTTTTTTCTCCGAGGTAATGTCAGTGATGTAGTATTATCTTTTACCAACAGCAAGGTACAACAGGTAGCGCAACTTTTTATCACGTAGTTAGTGCATTCATGCCATTTTGGGGTCTTTATACACACACAAGTGGTGTGGGACTAGAATTTCCCCTTTACCGTTTTTACCGCTGTTACTTCGGCGAC
>OOFC01049407.1:7854-27609 GCA_900323345.1 Pseudochromis fuscus | reverse complement strand
GTGTCACCTACAAGCTCCTCGAAGTCTCACACTGGGGGCAGGAGAGGAATATACTGCACCATCATAATGATTTGGTCATGGGGATTTACAGTCTTTAATGCTTTAGCTGTGAAGTTCAGCTGCTCTGACTCAAGACAAACTGACAGGACTTTATTATTCTGTGTCACTTCCATTCACCAGAAGTGATCACATTAATTCCACTGCGTATTTTCAAAACAAAACAAGCCTTGTAGCCCACGCTCCAGATTTTTCCTTTTTTCTTTTTTGAGGTTTTGCTCTGGGTATTTATGGTTCATTCGCATCAGCATGAGTGGAAAAAAAAAAAAAAACTCCCGTGATGATCTCAGTCTTTTTTTAAATCTTTACTCTAATGCCGCTCTCTTCATCTGACCCAAGTAAGGAGAGAGACGGGGGAGTCCGACAGAGCTGCCAGTGGTGGAAATCTGCGGTTTAAATAGTGTCGGGGAGGATGCCTCAAAGCCAAAATCTGCACACACTGCACAGCTGCGTGTTCATTATTTACTCCCAAACCTACAAATATATCGTGTTGCGCTGCAGTTAAAGACAGGGTGTTGTACCTACAACCACATTAACCTACTGCCTTTTCCCAGAGGATCATCCATCACTGCTGATGATCTAAGATAGCAGCTCTGCACGGCCAAGATTAAGTTTCCAGTTTAAAGTTGTTTTTGTGGCCAGCAGGATTACATTCTCCGGGTTTTAATCCAAGTTGAGACGAACACAGTGGTGAGATGTTTATTGAAAGATGTGGTGTTTTTTTTACTGGCTGACTTCCAGTGTTATGATTGATTTCCACTTACAGTATTCGGTGATGAAATGGTTTTGTTCTGAGGATGCACGTGGACATAAACTTGCTTTTAATTAGTCTACAGTGTTTACAGTATGTTAGATAATGCACTGTCACCTCCACTGGGATGCTGTGTCTCCAAAACACATTTATTTTGCTTTTTGAATGCTGCAGATGTTTCCATGTGATGGATTGATTATTAACATGCACAGAGTCTGAGACAATGGACCCCCCTGCAGACATGTAAAAAATCTCCCCCAGTGCTTTTAATCAGAATCAGAATACTTTATTGACCCCCAAGGGGAAATTATAAATAATAAGAGTTGCAGATTGAAAGAGACACAATATGATTACAAATGTTGCTGCAGAGAGAGTCTCTTTGTGGTGGATTGTGGATTTGGTCTCGTCTCTGTGTCTCTGTCCTGTTATTAAGGGTAAGATCATGGATGTAATTATACTTATGTCTTTTATTGAGGTTTTAAATCTTCAGTGATGGCTTTGACAGGGGTGAGACACCAACAGAGCTGCCCTCAGGAAGCAATTAAAATGCAAACATTCAATCATTTTTCTCACATTTCATCGACAGGAGACACACACACATCAAAACTTTGCGGATTTGCAGTTTTTTTTTTTTTTAAATCAGATTATCTGTCAATAGTTTTCCTTCGCACAGTCTTGATGTATTACCAGGGCTTTGACTGGATTCGTTCCTGAAGCTTTATTCATTTGGAAATACTGATAAGCCTTAATAGTCCCTAAACGTGTGTGTGTGTATAGGCCAAATGACCGGGGTTTGGACGCGTCGTCTTTGGGGAGAGCCAGTGTTTGCTTGTACCAGAGTTTCAAACCCGCTGCCAGAAGTTTCCTAATGTTTCTTGCGCTCCGAGCCCCTCTCCCTCCGAGCCAATCTCACTTGTGTTTTATCGGAAATATTGATGGGAGAATCAAAACAAATGCAGTTTTGATAGGAAACACATAGCTGGAAAAGCATAATGGTGTTTTTCAAATCCAGGGCTTCCCCGTCTTTCACTGTCAGTGTCTGTTTTGGCGACTAGCGGCTGCTGGCAGTTTTTCCTCCTGCAAAGTTCCACTATTTCATTTAGCGCTGAAATATGAGCCAAGGACATGTGCTGCGGAGAGTATAGTACAAGTCGTAATCCAGGCAGAAAGTCCATAGTTTTAAGCCTTGTAGACAACCAGGGGTGGAAGTGGAGGCCCCTGAAGACTCATTTGTGATTTTTACTGCAAAACAATAGTGAAAGAAAAAGAGGAGATGGAAATAAAATTGACATCAACAGTTTCCTCATGATATTAACTTGATTTAAAAAGGGTGTGAATCATTCAATTAAAGCACAGTTAATATGACAAAAAATCTGAATCACAGTCTAATTCAAAAAACTCTCTTAATTTGAAAACCTGTAAATCTTTCTATCGTCATCCAAGTGTGAACTGGTGTGTTTATTGTTTTACAGCCAACTGACAGTCATAAGTCACACTCCTGATCCAGCGGCACTCATCTCACTTCTCTGATGTTTATTAGCACGACTATTATGAACTGACTAATTGTTAGCATGCACAGTTATTGGCAAGTGTCACAGGCCACGTGGCTGAGGAAAGAAAATGAAAACACGGTAAACAATACATTTCCCAGATATTCTTGTGGAGATGAAGCGCTGATTTTACTGGTTTCTTCACGGTCAGGCATTTCTGAGAACAATGAACGCAGGATGTTTAACCCCTTATCCAGTGAGCTCTTATTTTGAAATTTCAACTATAGAAAAATACCAGAAACAAGTCTGAGAGTGCCCCAACTGGGGGACCTTGGGGTTTAAAAGGTTAAATCCAAACCCTACAAAAACCCCTAATGTGTTATGTGTGACTCCCATAAGAGACGATGATGATCCCCACAGTTTATAACCATTCAGTGTTTCTATCTAGCTAATCTTTCTATGATATTTTCCCATGTAACTAATCGACAATAAAAGCTGATTGTCACTTGTTTGTGACCTCGACAAGCTTTGGCCCATCAAAGTCCTTTGAAAACTTTGGCATAAGTTCCTTCAGCATAAAACTTGACATATCTGTTGTTTGTTTGTGTACTTTCCTGCGCACTTTCCTGTTTGTTTATTTGTTTGTTAGTAACATTTTTTGTTTGAGAGGTAGGATATTACCCAAAGTACACATGATTAAAAGATCAGGAGGTGGGATCTTACCTGGAAAAAGAAACCCCAGAAAATCCCTATGTCTTATAGTAGCTGAATGCCTTAACAAGATAGTGTTGCTATTTTACCACAAGAGGGCAACAGTGTTCAGTCTACGGCATCATTACAGCTGGTTTATACCTTGGCAGACATCTTCACTCAACTAAATGTTTTCTTTAATCAGTATTATCAGTATGTTCTGTAGATGTTGCTGCTCTTCTCATTATTCAATTAAATATGGTTCATTTCTAATCTGTTAGTTCAGAAAACATTTTATTAAATATGTGTCCTCTGCTGGTTTCGCCGAATATTTTGCCAAGTGACTCTTTGACTAACACTCACACTACAAAACAAAAACAAGCTGCTTTTAAGCTTCTCTTGGTTGAAGCTCAGTGCGACCCACCCCTTTGGTGCATGTCCTCATCTAACCTCCGTCCCCAGGCTCTTGTACTGTCTCATATCATTTTTCTGTCGAATCAACACAAGCTTAACGCTGCATTATTCACCCTTTTGTTTTAATAACACATGTTCTCTAATTTTTGTGTTTGTCTTTTCAAAGCCACTTCTGAGCACAGACACCAAGCACACATCCACGAACACATCACACTGGTACACATCCAGGTTATGAAGATTGTAATTCACAGACATCCTTCAAGTCTCTATAAAGGTTATGTAATGATCAAACTAGAAGTATTTAATCTGGGGAGCTTTTGTTTTACAAAATAAAAGCATGAAAGTACAGTTCCCATGTTAGTTGCACAAGAAACAAGAGGTGGGATGTATTTTTACCTGTGATGAAAGCTCCAGTGCACTTATACAAAACTTAAATACTTACATGTTGTCTCTTGTTTCTTCAGTGAGGCGTCAGAACATGAAAGTCCGCATCAGTGCCACAGGAGACACCATCGTCATGAAGTTTTTGCGTCCCAACGCTGACACCAAGCTTGAGGGTTACATCCTGGGCTATGGCAGCAGCATGTTCTCCAAACAGTTCATCCCGCTGCCCGAGAACGGACAGCCGTACGAGACCGAGTTTGGTGAGAAAAGCTGGCGTAGAGTCAAGGACCAGACTGTTGTTGTTCATGTAGATGTAATTTGTATTTGAGTCACAGTTAAAAGTGATCCATGTCTGTGGAAGTCAAATGAGAAGATATGAAAGCCTGACCTCTTTGCTCTTCTGGTTTTAGATGCTGAGCCCAAGTATCTTGTAGCTGTCCAGCCGATCCCAACAAACGAGGTGAAGAAACACTGCACAGGTATGTTTGAAGTTTTCATCAACAATGCGACATAGATAAAGTGGTTTTCAAACATTTAATATCAGCAAATTAAGATGTGCATTTGTCCACAGGTAAAGTGCAACTGGAGAAGCCGCTGCACTTGGTGATTGGGTCGGTGACGCCCACCTCAGTTCTCCTGTCCTGGGGGACGCTGCTGAAAACCCCGTATGAGGGCAACATCATGAACGACTGTCTTGAGGACGGGTGAGTGTAACACACAGACCTACACAATTATCAAGGGGCAGAGCAGGTGTTTCAGAAGTCTCACACTGTTACATTACGGGATGTCATGATCAGCTTTTTTAGCTCCCGATCTTTTGATTTTGAGTATCTGCCGATACCGAATCCCGATCCAATACCTCTTCCTTGATAGAAGAGCTGCAATTTTTTATCTTTCATAAAACTTCAATAAAAAATTATCAAAGATGCCTCCAGCTTATCTCATTTGACTATTGTTATAAAAACCACAGATAACACCAAAACTTTGCTCAGAATGGTGTAATAACTTAGGTTAGCTTTAATATTCAGCCACATAAACTCGATTACACTTAGTTTACTCGGGTGTTTGTGAGTTTGTGCTCAGGGACAGCTGACACATATGATTGGAGTGTTAGTATCGGGTCATTTCCTGATCACCGATCATTTTAAAAATGGCAAAATCGGCTCCGATCCGATACTTACTGATACTGATACTACATCTCTAGTTGCATCATTCAGAAAAAGTGCCGACAAAACGTCAGACAAAAGGTAACATTTCTAGATTTTGTCTTGCTACAGTTTCTGCAGAGCCCTGGGATGTAAACAGGAAGTACAATGTTAACATGGAGTCATTTAATTTGCTCTGAGCTACAGTTTGATTCCTATTTTCAGTGTGTATTTTCTAAATTGGCGAACTGGCCTCGATATAAGTGTTACAAATGATCAATTAGCTATTAGTCATGAAAACTTCTAAGTTATCGGACCAACAGATTGAAACAGCTACATTAATTACATTAATGCATGTACCAGCCTTATGAATGGGGATTTCCTTTCATTTCTTGTATCCTAGTTATGGCGATCATAGAAACAGATGGTTGGAATAAGTAATTCCCTCTCACACGTGTTTGGAGCAGACGATCTGGTTTAAGTGCACAGATAGTATATGACTCCCTGAAGTCTCTCGGGTTACCGAGCAGTGGATCCAGGACACCTTGTGCACACAGGTGTTTAGGAGAGGAGTCCACCCACACAACATATGTGACACAGTTTTCATCTGGTGAAAAACTACTGCTCTGACACTTGGAACAAATCTCCACCTGGTTTTTGTTATTTGTGTCTTCTCAATGAAAAGTAGAAGCATTTTGTTGTCATCGCTCGTTCAGGGGAATGAAAAGCAGAGTTCTCCACAACATCAGGTCACCTTAAGTGTGAAGTTCATTCATACCAACATGGCGTAAAGGTTACAGGCTCTGCTCTGTATTTACCACAGACACTACACGGTCCGTTATCGTGAGAGGAACAGGAAGTGGAACTACCAGACCTGCCCGACGAGCGACACGGTCATCGACAACCTGAAGCCAAACACGGTGTATGAGTTCGGCGTCCAGCCCAACTCCAAGGACGGCACCGGGGTGTGGAGCAGGCCGGTCATTCACAACATCAGCACCACAGAGCGTATGTTTCATTCATTTGTGGGGGCAATAAGTAGAGGAGTGTGGCACCAGGGGGTAACCAGGGTTGTATGTTCAGGAACAGTGATAATTTGTAGATGTTAAAATTTTAGTAAAAGATTCAGATTCTCGACGATTCTTAATGGTTTGTAAAATGTTTTTCCCCTTGTTGTTTTTCCACATAAATACGTAATGCTGACTAAGTGCTGACTAAGAGTTCACCATTTACGTGGGAGTGACCATGCTGTGCGTATGGAGTATCGTATAAACCTTTAAATGCTGAGCAGTGTTACTAAATCAAAACCATCTTGTGGTTCGCTGGTATTAAGGCATTACTCAAGAACTTTTGTTCAGTCATCCAAGATGAAACACATCTTGAACAAAGCATGTTTGAAATGTGGTTTTCTTTAGTTCCTTCACTTTCCATTAGATCTACTGAAGTAATTTCTTCACTGATTCCTCTGTTCTGTTTCTAGAGAAGCTCACCAGGAAGATCTTTAAGCATCCCATCAGCCCCGTGGTATGTAATGGATACGCACAATTTCTTCTTAACACAAAGCCAAAGAGTTATAGATTTTGTTACATTGGTCTTTTATTTCATCAGTGTGTAAATACTGGTGCTAATAAATGAAGAGAGTGTAATAAACACAGCACAGGTAAACCTCATCTCCCCAGAAAGGTTCAGCTTTTGAGAACTGGGTGTGTATCTGGAACAGGCGATCTGATTTAGAGTCCTTGTTGTACACTTAAGTGAGCTTATGCTATTCTCAGGGTTGTTTGCCTCATTAATTTTCCATCCAACTGCTGAATGGAAACGGCATCGGTGCAGCCAAGACTGTCCGAGCCAAAGAGAGCAGTCTGCAGCTAGCTAACTTCTGGAGTGGAATAAAATAGAAAAAAAAAAAAAAAAGCTGGGGGGGGTGGGGGGAGATGAGTTGGAGGGATAACAGTGTTGAAATGAGTTGAGAGAAGAAAGGTGGCACTGATATTCTGACAGCGCTCGGCTGCTGGGTCACGTGCCCCTGGAACCGAACTCATAAAACATCACAGCTGTTGAGATTTAGCCGCAAGACTTGCCCTTCCACTGGGAAACTTTGAATAACAAGCCTCTCACCAGGGACTTTACCAATTCGACATGGAGTACAGATCCTGTGAGTTATGCAACACTGAGGCAGAGAGAGAGGCAGACATGGCACTGAGGGCAAATGCTGATGTGTTGTAAAGCTAACGGACGCTAACGACCACGTTGTGTTTTTGTCTCTCACCCTTCAGAAACCATTAACACCAGTACCCCACTCCTTCCCCTTTCCTCCTCACCACGGTAAGTGCTGGAAACTCACTGGCTTATTACTGATCCCTATTGAATACAGAAGCAGATTTTATTATTTTTTTATATCGCTGCTCAAAAAGATCTGTGTCAGTCCTTCCCACTGACCCCTGATTTATAACTCAGCACTTCAAGAATTTTTACAAGAAATCTGATTTATTGTATGGCAGACGGGACCTCACGATATCAAGTCTAACTTTTTAATTCCCAGGATTTTTTTTTATTGCTGAAACCAGATGTCAGACTTAGCACAAAACATTATGTTCAACAAATCAGGATTTGTGTAGGATTTCTGCTTATAGCAAATGTTTTCCTCACTGGAAATAAAGTTGTATTTATTCAGTTACTTCAGACAATTCACAGTTCTCTACAGCACTTGGCAGGTTGGTTGATCCAAACATCTTGGAGAACTTACTCCAGGTCCTCTGTGGATTTAGTCTCAGTGTCCACTGTCTCTTCATGTAATCCCTGACTGAATAAATGATGTTGCAATCAAGGCTCTTGCAGGACTCCTGATGCAGAATAGATTGGAGACAAATCAGATGTTTGATTCTTATCCAACCACCAAAAATCTTTCTACAGTACTGCATATATTATCACATTGCATTGATTAATCAACCTGCTATCTTTTAAAGCAAATATATTTAATATTTGTTGTATTGACAGCACTTCAAAAGACAATTTGAAAGGTGGTGCTCTGATTGATTAACATCATCTGTACATCTTCAGCCTGTACAAGTTCAATATTTTGGGTTCTTCATTTTGGGATGGAGGACGTAGCTCAGTTTAGTGGAAAACTAAAAATAAAAACTGTGTGACTAGTGACTAGCTGATGAATTTAGGGGATAATTTAGCAGCTTAAAGGACATATTTCCTCTTTAAGAGAACAATAACAGTAATGATTGTTTTTAGTCACAGTTGTTTCTACTGCCTCAAAATCCATTAGTTTAAAAAGATTGCAGTTTTCCAATCTTAACCTTGCTGTATCTAAAATGCCAAGTTTTGATATTAGGATTAAATTAATGATTAACATTCTCATTGGGTCAACTATAAAACTGTGTAACACATTTTGTTGTTGTTGTTGAATATTTGCATAAACATTATGGCTGTCTCTTTTTTTTCCAGAACTGAAAGTGAAGGCATCATAACCGTTGACTCCTTGACTTTAATCTCTCCTTTGTCCTTGTCAGTTCTCCCGAACAGGACCCGGGTTAGACAGCCCGTCATCCGGAAAATAACCCCACAGACAACTCTTGGTAATAACTTTTCTGAGCTAAAACTTTGAGTTCAGAGGTCACAAAGAATCTTACATCAGGCTATTCTACCTGACTTCTACCTACAATACTCTCACTGTCCTACATTTGATTGTACATTGTACAGGACATACAGTGACAACTTTTCTCTCGGGTCTGCTAATGTACACTATATTTCTCAGCTCCAACCACTACCACTAAACAGGAAACTCTGTCGACCCCCGGACCCACACTTCCCGTGGTCAAGAAACAGCCAATCGGTAAACAGTGACTCATGGTTCTTTTTGACAAAGCTTCCTGCGGCTGTGTGACATGATAGACTTGGTGGACTATCATTGAGAGGCTGTCAGTGCTTCACAGCGTCCTTTTTTTTTTTTAATGGCTGCATGAGCAAGAGCGGCATGCTCACAGTGAGTTCAGTAGCCAGACCCTCCCTGTGGAAGCCAGCTGATGGTGCCAGCTGTTTGGGTTGTAAGGGTAAGGTAGGTGGCCTTAGCTGCATGGCATTTCAGCAAAACAACGAGGCGTGTAGAGAGTCTTTATGAGCTTTTAGTTTCAGTTGTCTTTCATAGATAGAACGGCAAGATGTGGTTCTGTTGCAGTTTATGACATAACGCGCCTTCAAAAGTAGGAAGTATTCTGGAGGATCATTCCCACCACAAGCGAACTCTGGGAACCTCATTAGGTACAAATAGTGCATTTCACTTATATCTAAACAAACACACTGTCTCCAGTCACATCTTAATTATCCCCACTGTATTTCCTAATTTTTCTCTGTTTGTCTCTTTTAACCCTTTGTAAATACATTATTTTTATTTCAGGAATTACAGTGTGATTGTTTTGTGTTTACAGTTTTTACAAATCATGAAATGCTTTTGCTTTCAATGCAGCTCAGTCGATGATGTGAGATCACGTTGCATGACAAAACTGCATGTAGACGACGTTTCTCTCTCTCCAGCAGGAACTTCAGAAGATGGTCTCTCATCTCCATTTTCAGTCTGTGTTACACTCTTCTTCTGTGTCTTCATCTTTTACATTTATCACTTTAAAGAAAGAGTTTTACACAAATAGATATGTCACAATGTAACTGCACCAATCAAGTGTTAAACTGGATGTACAAAATCTATTATTTATTGATGCTTTTTTGGGCAAGTTCCAAGTGTTGAAGTTTAAAACTAGACAGTAATCATGTTTCTTTTTATTGGCCGATATTGTGACCCCTGTTCTTTGTTGGCCATGTTGGTGGACACAAACCAGGGGCATCTTAGAAATTATATAGGTGTAAAGATAACTAGAGGCACTAAATGCCTGAAATTCCTTATTACTTATCCATTATTTCTGTTTCTCTCTCTCTTATTTTCTGACTTCCTCTCCTTTTTTTTCTTTCACTCCCTGACTGAGGTGAACATCTGACCAGATTGAACAACCAATTTAGAATGGGCCATCAAAATCCCACTGCTAGCGATCAATCAGAAACTATTAAACCGTCATGTGTCAAAGCGTCTTAGAGGCACAGCCAATGGATTTGTATGCCCGTCAATCACAGGCATGCCGGCCATAGAAGCCGAGTCTGTCTGTAGTAACACGGTTGTTACATTGCAAATACCTTCATATGGTCTGCCTGCCTTTGAAATTGGACTCGCTCTATCAGACCAACTCCAGGTAGTGGTTATTGCATAACCTGTGCTTTGGTCCAAGATTGGCTGTGTAAGTTGTCAGGGCAGCAGCTGTTCGCACTTTTGCTGGTCTAAATTTCTGTTATTCCCTGAAATGCTTGCTTTCATAATATTCAGATACTAAAAAAGTAACATTTTGCTTAATTTTATTCAGTAAATCAATCTTTCCTTTAGAAGATTATATTTTAGAGTATTGTGGCTTCATGGCCATATTGTCTTTCTCTCACACAAACCAGGAAGAGGAGACCTCTCCAGATCTGTCTCACCTCCTTTCCTGGGGAATCCATTAACACCCAAGCACCATCCTCCACCAGACATAAGTGTATCCCAGGCAACGGTGGAGAAACACCAAGGGCATGCACTACCTCCCCCAAACTCTAAGCTCCAACAGCAGCATCAACCACCTCCACCTCCACAGCCAAAGCCCCAACAACCTCCACAGAATCCCCCAAAAGAGTCTCAACCTCTGCCAAAATCCCATGCCCAAATTGAACCACAACCTCAATTCACAACCCTGCCCACACCCCAGACCCAACCACAATCACAAACAACATCCCAACCAAAACTCCAGACCAAGCCACGACTGCAAACAACATCCCAACCAAAACTCCAGACCAAACCACGACCGCAAACAACATCCCAACCAAAACTCCAGACCAAACCACGACCGCAAACAACATCCCAACCAAAACTCCAGACCAAACCACGACCGCAAACAACATCCCAACCAAAACTCCAGACCAAACCACGACCGCAAACAACATCCCAACCAAAACTCCAGACCAAACCACGACCGCAAACAACATCCCAACCAAAACTCCAGACCAAACCACGACCGCAAACAACATCCCAACCAAAACTCCAGACCAAACCACGACCGCAAACAACATCCCAACCAAAACTCCAGACCAAACCACGACCGCAAACAACATTCCAACCAAAACCCCAGACCACACCACAACCGCAAACAACATCTCAACCAAAACCCCAGACCACACCACAACTACAAACCACAGCTTGGCCCGTTTTCCTGAATCAACCTAAAACCCACACAACGTCCCAGCCCAAACTTCAGACCCATCCTAAACCAAAACCCCAATCAATATCCCAGCCCAGAATGAAGGGCCAACCTCTGGCTCAGCCCAAGCCCCATCCTCAATCACATCTTCAAACCACACCACAGCTGCCATCCAAACCACAACTGCACCCAACATGTCAGCCTGAACACCAGACCCAACCTCAAACACAACCTCAACTAAAGACCCACACCCAACCTCAACCAAAGGTTCGGGTTCCAGCTTCTCTGCCCACACCTGTGGCACAACCTCGGACAACGCAGCCAACACCTCAGCACGTACCTCTTACCCAGCAAGCACTACCGAAGGATCACACCCACCCACAACCTCAACCACACACTCAATCTCCAATTAAGTCACAAACACAACCTCAAACAAAGTCCAGCCCAGAGCCTCAGCCCAAGCAGCAGTCAAAGGCCCAACCAACACCTAGACCAAAGACAATCATTGCAATCCAATCCAAACCCACAACACAGCCTCAACCCGAGAACCAACCCATTCCCCAACCACCACCTCAACCAAAAAAGCAGCCAAAACCTCACCCTCACCCTCAGCCCAAAAAGCAGCCAAAACCTCACCTTCAACCTCGGCCCCAAAAGGATCCCAAGCTTCAGCCACAACCTCAGCCCAAAAAGCAGCCAAAACCTCAACCACAACCTCAGCCCAAAAAGGAGCCCAAGCCTCAATCACAACCGCAGCCTAAAAAGCAGCCAAAGCCTGAATCCCAACCAAAAAAGCAGTTAAAACCTCCACTAAAACCCAAAAATGGAAACCAGCAACAACCTCGGCCAAAGATTCCCCAAACACAACGTCCAACAAAGACCCATGTCCAACTTGTGCCTCACTCTCAACCAATTCCCCAGCCACAGCCTCCACCAAAGGCTGGGTCCCAACCTGAAAATCTACCTAAGACACACCCTGCATCCAAACCCCAACCACAACCTCAACCTGGGCCTCAACCTAAGACAAGGACCCACTCTGAACCCACCGAGGTTACCCCAAGGCAGGCAGCCCCAACGGGTAAAGACCCTACTTTTTGCCATTAGCAATCCACAATTAAACATTTAGACCTGATCTAAAATTATATTTTAAAGGAGGCATATGGATTAAAACTTGGATCTATTTAGATTTTGTATTTATTGTTTTTGTTTATTAAAACCTTGAGCATTATTGCCAGTTTCTGGATTTTGGCTTCAATTAATTCCACACTTTTATTTTTTTATCAAGTTGCCAAACATGTATCCTTATAATAATTAAGATATTTGCATGCCACGACAAATAAACCAGAGAGGACATTTGCATGGTCTCTATGTAAGAGTTTACTCTTTATGGATATCATGATGATGACAAATAGCCTCTCTCACTGAATTGATTTTACAAACCAACAATAGTAGGATATGCCTCCTTTAAAAGTAAAATTCTATTCATATATTATCCCAGATAAATATAAAGAGTTTTCTTTTATACAGCTCCTAGTCCACCAGAAGCGGGCAAGCCTCTACCAAGACCTGCCCTGGCTACAGAGAAGGCTGGTAGTTATGATCATGGTAAACACCATGACAAGTTTGTCCCATTACCATGTCTGCTTTTCCGTTGAGCCACGTGGAACACAGTGCTTTCCGTTGTATTTCAAACCATTGGATGATGTCACTGCTTCCCCATCTCCATCTCCATCCCACCACCCTACACACCCCCACCCCATCGTTGTCCCTGTCTCCATGTGCGCCTCCATTTTCAGTGCAGCACACTCACCTCACCCCTGCCCACTTACAACCAGAGCCATCTGGCCAGCTTTGGATCTCATTCATGTCTCTCTGTCATTTCATCCATTGTCTATTTTCACCAATGTGCTTTTTCATTTATTCCATCTAGGTAAGGCTTCTAGCGCAGAAGTGGAACTTAACTGATTTTCGATTGCCTTTCTGCACGTCTAGGTACCGGCGTCCTTAGACCATCAATTGCTGAAGCCCCTCGTTCTCCCATTAGCTCATCAGTTCCCACAGGAGGAAGAAACACCACGCTGTCTCGCACCCGGGTTCCTCCTCCTTCCACTAATCCGGGTGTAAGACCAGTCCCTCCATCCAAGCCAGTCACCTCCTCTCAAAGCTCCAACACACCTGGCGGTAATGGAGTACTCACTTCCCCAGCGCTATTTCTTTTCCCCAAGCAGCTACCTCAGATCCTCTCTTGTTACCACTCTCTCATTCTCGCATCTACAGCCGCAGAAGAAGACAAACAAGCTTGACGATCTGTATTGAATGCCTTTCTTCTTCCCCCGCTGTCTTCTGCTTCACCTCCTCTTACGGTACATATGCTCTCCACGCTCTGCCACATGTGCTCGGCTGCGTGTTTCACACCTTTACCACGAGCAGCGGTGGCGTCTCCAGGGTTAGGGTCGTTAACATGATTTACGGTCGCTCTTTTTTGGCCAGGTGGGAAGTCTGGCCACAGCACTGGCCAGGACACACCACATTTTACGCCAACCATGCCAAGCCAAGCAGTGTGCAGACAGTACAACCGCCACAGTCTTTTCCTTTCTCTTTCACTGTATCTCTTTCTCTTTCAAACACACATGCTTGTGCAGAGAATCATAGAGGAGATAAAAACACATATCAACAAGAAAGACAAGACAATACAACATTGTGGCTTTTAAAGTCATTGCAGATTTGTATATTCATCTATAAAACAAGTCTTCTGACCTCCTTCTCATTTGGTATCAGTTTGCTTGTCACAGTGACACACAGCCTTTTATAACAGACCTTTCTCTCCCTCCAACAGCTGATGGGATGCATCATAGGGGCATTGCTCTTCCTAAACCAGTGGCGTGGAAACCCGGTAAAGACAAACCAAAGTGTTTCAGTGTTCCTCACTCACTAACCTAAGAGGCACTGTCCCACACAGTCACACTGACTGCTTTTGTCAATGTTCAACCTGTCTGTCAGTGTGACAGTTGTGTCTGGTCATGATCTGTGTTGTCTTATACGTATAATCCCAGTAGCTCTTACTGGACTGAGACTGAAGCCATATATTATTATAATTCTGGCATATACCTCTCCTCTCCACATTATTTAGTCTACTGCACATATGGACCTGTAATCAGGTGGGTCGAATTAGTTTGAATTTAGCGTGCTTGTTGGGAAAGGTGAATGTGGTTTGCCTACTTTTTTTTTTTTTTTTTTTGGGTCAATCACATTGTTTCCATTCTGCCAGGCAGGCTCAGTTAATTAGAGTAATTGAATCCATCTCTACAAAGTAATGCAAACCACGTCTGGACCACATGTATTAATGGTGGCGCTCTGCTCACTCCTTGTTGTTTGGAGTTGTGAAGAGAGGTTGTGCTTCAGTCCCATGTCACAGCTGGTGTGTGTTATTTCTGGAAACTTGGACAGTTTCAGAGGTCTTCAAGGAGTCGCAAGGCTCTCTGGAAGCAACTCTAAAGAAAAGAAAAGTCGTTTTGCCTGCCACCCTGCACATCCACATCCTTTGTAGAAAGATGTCATCCGCACATCTTCTGCCTCCACGAAGTACACAACATGCAACTAAATATTATTACTTCAGAAACATGAAGGGAGTTTGCAACTTTATATCGTACACAAAAGCTGGTACAGAACGTGCTTTTGGCCGCAACCGAGAATTAGAGCGTGTCCACAACACTTTTAAAGAGCTCAGTTTCACATTGGCATTTCAACTTGAATTCATTTGAAAGCTTACAGTGGGATGCAGGTGTTGACCCGTGAATCCCATCCATGAAATCCGAGTGTGTGTTGCAAAAGCAGCGGTTCCAGCGTTGTGAGACGGCGGTATGTATTTCAGTGGGAATATTTTTCTGGACTGACCGTAAATCTCCGTGTTTTGATTTCATATATTTTCAAGTTCTCACCCTGAAGATGAAGTTATCTGACAGAAGCCAGCGCTCACAACGCTGCTGCTGTTTTAAATCACTGATCTGAGTGTGAGGATTTTGGCACGTCAGACGCTCGGCCTGCTCTTTGACGGGGTTTACTGTGAGACGGCAAACCAAACACACCTGCTGGAGATAACATCGACCAGCTCTTATACTTATTAGACATATCATTGACGTATGTTGACATCACATCTTATCTCGAAGGCCGTGATCTCATTTCCTGCCTTGTTAACCATGACATCGCTCCACTTCTTCATACTTTACATTCCCCTGTGTTTCATGTTTGTATGTCTTCTGACTGGCATTTAAATGACTGCTTCACCACATCGCCACTTTACGTGAGAGCATATGTTTGCCATTAGCTGACTGTCGTACCACATGTGAGTCAGAGGCACTCCCACATTGTATTCTCAGTGTTAGGGAGACTTGTTGTCAGATGTTGCTTTGGTTTGTCTCAATATCCTCTATCCGCTCTTCTCTCTCGGTAGTAAATGCCAGAGATCATTGATTTATGCTGACCAGGCGGAGGTCAGGGGAAACGAATCTGGGAGAAATGTGTTTTGGCCTCGATGCACCGACAATTACTGTATCTCATCGACAGAGTGACCGATAATGAATCTCCGTGATAAGAAGTGGTGAAGGGAGTGGACGCACTGGAAATGTATCTCAAAATAGGTTATCTCTGAGCAACTTCATGTGAAACATGTTAAGGGAATGTCATATATCAACTCGCCCACAGCTTCTCCACCTCCACCTTTAAGATATCACACCAGGATGAGTTTGTTTCTTGAACATTAAAACCCCGACGTCAGGAAATCTGAGTCTGATAGTCTGGAGCTGAGGTGTTTTCATTACAAAGCCTTGCACTTCCTTGTGATTACTTATCCAGTTCACCAAAGCCAATTTTTTTTCCCCTCTGTGTTAACCTAATAGCTGGGTTGGTTCTTATTTTCCTGTATTTTCTGCAGGGCAGGGATTCTGTGGAACATTTGGTGTCCAAACGGCGTCGGATCCAAAATCATTTTTCATAACAAGGAGTCAAAACTCACACACAAAGGTTATTTGACCTGCTGTCTTGGTTTCTCGTTTAGGATTTACGTAGGATTTTAAATTCCTCTGTTATTCTTCAGGGGATTTTAGGGTGAGCAGTTCAAGCACCAGTTTATTGTTTCAACACTGACATGGGTTTTCATTAGTCAGAGGTCGTGGTGGTGATCTGTGAAAGCACTTCACAAAGGAGACTTTTAAGGATTTCACATGCGATCCGGCTGGCTGCTTTATTGTTGCTTGTGTTTGTACAATCACTGTGGACTCCTGCCATGCTTCAATGTCTCTTTTTCTTTCATCGTGATCATTGCACCTAACAGCATTTGTTTTCAGTTTTTCAGTGCCGACCAACTTGTGTTTCAGCTGTGAGTTTTAATCTGAAATGGACTTTTGTTCCCCCTGCAGTTCTGCGTCCTCCTGCTCCTGGCAGCAAGCAAACCAACCTGGTGGGAAAACCTAGGGACCATGGTGAGGGCAACAGTGATGCATGTACAGATCACTGAAAAGCTGCTGCACCTTAGTACCGTATTTTCCGCACTATAAGGCGCACCTAAAAAGCCAGTATTTTTCTCAAAAAGTGCCCCTTATAATCCGATGCGCCTTGTATATAGATCAATATTGATTAATTATGGCTACTGTAGCCAGGGGGCGTATACTGTGATTGCACTAACGTTTGATTTACCGTAGCGGTATCCGACATCTTTCACATGTTTACTGAATCAGGGTTCCCCTCCACGTGATAAAAAGTTGCACTACCTGTTGTACCTTGCTGTTGGTAAAAGATAACACTACATCACTGACGTTACCTCGGGGAAAAAAATAAAACAGCTGTTCATGTAGCTTTGAACTGTGACAAATGGAGTTGGAAATACATTGTTTTCAAGGCGGTGCAAATACCGGTAAGAGCTACCGGTACGTACGGTACCGTATTGTGAATGTACTAGTTTGTTCTGGAGTGAACGGAGTTGTCAGAACGTTGGTTTGTTTTCTATTGATAAAGTTTGACTGACTGACTTATCTGACTGTTTTGTTGACATTACCTTTAGTGCAGCTTCATCTAGATGGATGATACCACAACCCCAGCCACTACAGTAGTTTCTATTCTATGCGCCTTATAATGCGTTGCGCCATATAGTGCGGAAAATACGGTATGTGTATGTGTGAGGAATCGTGTGACACTGGGAAATAGACTCATTCGTTTTCTTGCTGAGAGTTAAGACTGAAAGGAGGTGGAAACAGGTAGCTATCCAAAGCTAACAAAGCTTGCTAACAACCAGCTGTGCTTGGCCAAGAAATAGTCCTACAACACCTATTTGTTATGACCACTTACTGTTAGTTTTTTTAATCTTTTCATCTAACTGTCAGCAAGAAGGCGAATAAGCATATTTCCAAAGATATCAAAGCTTTCCTTTAAACTTTGCAGAAACTGACACAAGCTTAAAGACGCCGAGGACACAAGGCTCGTCCGCTCACTTCCTTTTCTTCCTTGTCCTTCTTGTGCTTTACATGTTGTTTTGTGATCTGAATTATGCTTGCTCAATTCAATCTTGATAGCCATGGGAGTGTGAAATCACTCTTGTTTATTAGTCCCACATGCATCCATCATTTATGCAACATTTTTTCCACAGGGTCAAGTAAGTTTCGGCTGCAGTGAGTTTACATCCCGAACAGTGTGAGACTTTTAAGCTGTATTCTGCAAAAAGACAAAGGAGTTCAGAGTGTTTAATAATGCACAAAACAGCATTCACCTTTACAGCTCATCTCAGCTGTCTTGCTGCTAAAGCCTTTTCTGGACTTTCTGTGTTGCACTAACTGTTTTCACATAAGTGCGAAAAGCAGGTGTGTGTGTTTGTGTGTGTGCGAGTGCATCTGGGCATCCTCGGTCTCAGCAGATGTATTCTGGCAGCTCCTCTATCCCCTTTAAAGAGCACAAGAGATATTACTCACCAAGCAATCTCTGATCTTTCAGCAGCCAGGAAAAGGCCACTGAGTTGCTCAGTGAGGATGGCCAGAGCAGATGGATCACAACTGTGTATGACTGTGAGTCAGATGATGAGGGAGAAGAACTGATCTCTCTTCCTCCTCCTCCTCCTCCTCCTCCCTCTTGCTTTCTGTCCTCAGATAAACTCATGGACCTGAGACAAGGAGACAAGGAGTCCATCTTGAGGCCATTTCCTCCGGTCACAGCCAAACCCAAGCAAGAGCGCAGACAGCAGACGACCACCTCGGCCCCGGCAGTAAACAGTACGAGCAACACAACTTTTTATGCTTTTTATGACAAACATAACAACTTGTTATGCAGAAGTGCCCCCATGCATGATGTAAGAGCATGCATGAAACAGTTTTGCAGGCATTGCATGCACGTCATAGTAGATCTGATATTTTAGTGATGCAGCTTGTGTAGATTTAAAGTAGTAAGGTCAAGAAATAAAGAAGAAAAACTAGAGCATTAAGAAGCAGATAAAATATCTGAGTGGCGGCCAGAGCAGGTGCTGGGCTGGCTGGTCGCTGACCTGGGCCAGAGCTGTAAAAATGAGGACAGAGAGAGCTGCCAGGGGCTGCTGGCACGTCAGACTAACCCCAGCTCTTTTCTATTGTTTCCTTTTAAGGCAGCCGATTTGACAGAAATGAAAACTCCTCCATATTCAGACCCTTCCCTGCATCAGAGGTAGACATCATGGGCAACAAGCGCTTCACAGGTAAGACGGCGGTGAACCATTTATCATCTGAGTTAATGAGCTGTATCACAACACAAAAATATTTACAATGAATAACTCCACCTGGTACTGTCCCTGTCTACAGCTCCCCATGTGATCTACAAGACGGATAAGCAGGTAGACGAGCCGTGCTCCATCACCTCCTCGCTCGAGTACTTCCCCGATGAGGAAGGCAGCGATCAGAATGTGACCAGTGCTCCCAGCGTACCGCCGTCCAACCTCACCGTGGTGGCTGTGGAGGGCTGCCCGTCCTTTGTCATTCTCGACTGGCAGAAATCTGACAATGAAACCAGAGGTAGAGTGAATGCAAACAAAAAACTAAGATTTGATTAAAGACATATTTAGTGAAACTCGCTGCTTCCCAGTTGCTGCAGGTCTGTGCACGTCAGGCCCAAATTACATACATAGTAATTATGCATTATAAGTGAGAAAGTGATGACCATGGACACACTGAAAGTTGACCTAAGCCATGCTAGATGAAGAGTTGCACTTAAATTGCACCAATAGTTAATAATACTTATTATAGCTTTATTGATGCATAAGAAGCAACTTACCCTCATTTACGACCATCTCAGAATTGCTTACTGGTTAGAGCAGGGGTGGGCAATCCTGGTCCTCGAGGGCTGCTATCCTGCATGTTTTAGATGTGTCCCTCTTCCAACACACCTGATTGAAATGATCAGCTCATCATCAACCTCTGCAGAAGCCTGATAACAATCCTGGTCATTTGAATCAGGTGTGTTGGAAGAGGGAAACATCTAAAACATGCAGGATAGGGGCCTTCGAGGACCAGGATTGCCCACCCCTGGGTTAGAGCATG